>CAUYQG010019169.1:0-12638 GCA_963574415.1 Tarsius wallacei
GAAAAAAACAAACAGCCCCATTAAAAAGTGGGCACACGACATGAATAGACACTTCTCACAAGAAGATATATAGGCAGCCAACAGACACATGAAAAGTGCTCAGCCTCACTCATCATCAGAGAAATGCAAATCAAAACCACAGTGAGAATGGCCACCATTAATAAAACACAACAACAGATGCTGGAGAAGATGTGGAGAAAAGGGAACACTTCTACACTGGGAATGCAAATTAGTTCAGCTTCTATGGAAAACAGTGTGGTGGGTTCTAAAAGAACTAGAAATTGACCTTCCATGTTACCCAGCAATCCCCTTACTGAGACTATATCCAGAGGAACTCAAATCATTCTTAAAAAGACACCTGCATAGACACTTCTGAGAATATATCCAGAGGAAGTACTGAGGCTATATCCAGAGGAACTCAAATCATTCTACGAAAAAGACACCGGCACATACATGTTTATTGCAGCACTATTCACAACAGCTAAAACATGGAACCAGTCATGCTGCCCATTGAAACTGAACTGGATTAAAAAATGTGGCACATACACATGATGGAATATTATGCAGCCATAAAGGACAAGCATATGTTCTTCACAGCAACTTGGATGGATTTCATCTATCATATTCAGTGATCTATCACAGAAACTAAGAACAGAGTACCACCTGTTCTCACTCCTTAGTGGACCCTGAACATTTACCATAATACTATAAGAAAGGAATTGGCAGTAGTGGGATACCACTGGGGTGGAGAGGGGAATACAACATCAATAAATGCACCTGGTTTCAAACCAGGTAAAGTGGTTGTATACCTAATCCTGAATTGTACCCTACATCTTTAAAAGGAAGGAAGGGAGAGTGGGTGTGCAAGGCTCTGGAAACCAGAGAGAGACATCACATGCTACTCTATGTGTTGGGACCACGTGGGGAGTTTTAAGTCAGCGATATAATGTGATGAACATTTTAAAAGAACATTCTCACTTCAATAAGGAAGGGCAGCAAGAACAGAGTCAAAGGGATCACTTGGGAGTCCTTGTGGCAGTCCAGGAGAAGGAGAGGCTAGCCAAGAAAGTGGGAAAGTTTGGGATGGATTTTGAAAGGAAGGCTAACTTGGTGATGAACTGGACCTGGGTGGAGGAGGAGAAAAAGAGGAATCAAGGATGACCCCTAGGTTTAGAGTTTGACAAACGGGTGGAGGGTGGTGCTGTTTACCAAGAAGGGGAAGAATAGGATTGTTTTGGGAGTAAAAAGTGTGGGCGGGGAGTAGAATCAAGGGTCCTGTTTTAGTTCTGTGAGACTTGAGAAATTTATCTTTTAAAATTTTATTTATATTTATTTATTTATCGAGCCAGAGTCTCACTCTTTCACCCAGGGTGGAGTCCAGTGGCACCATCACAGCTCACTGCAGTCTTGACATCCTGGGCTCAGGAGATCCTTTCACCTCAGCATCCCAAGTAGCTGCCACTACAAGCGTGCACCACCAGGCCCAGCTAATTTTTTTTTATTATTTGTAGAAATGGGGTCTCACTATTTTGCTTAGGCTAGTCTCAAACCCCTGGCTCAAGCAATCCTCTCACCTTGGCCTCCCAAATGCTGGGATTTACAGACATGAGCCACCACACTCAGCCCAGACCTCTTGAACTATTTACTACATCTCATTGACAATAGAAAAATGACCAAGACAAAGTCCCCATCTTCCAGGAACTCACAAGTTAAGTAAGGGAGAAGAATAAATACATGAAAATAAGAATTCAAGAAAATCTCTAGGTATTGTTTTCAAAAGATAATATGTATATAATAGTACATAAGTGGAATCCAACAGATTGGCAGGGCACAGATAACTGGGAGGACTCCACAGGGTAAAAGTAGGCTCAGAGTTCAGATTCCAAGGATGAATGAAGTTGAACAAGAAGTAAGCCATGTTCAGGGAAGGTTGGGGAAACAGGTGCTATTAAGGCTTAGTGTATGTCAGGGGCTGATGATAGAAGTCCCTGGAAAAATAGATTTGTATCGAATTTTGAAAGACTCCAAAGGCAGGCTAGGGTGATGGGTCTTATCTTACGGCCTGGAGTGGATGGGGAGATATAGAAGACTTTTAAGCAGAAAAGTGACTTTCTTAGAGACATGTGTTGAGGTCACTCTGGCAACAGTGTTTGAAAGGTAGGTGATGAATGTCAGGCATGAGGGATAAAGAGAAAGAAACAAAGCAGGAAGCAGGTCTGAGATTATTCTATAATCTAGATGAGGGGTAAAGAAAGCACCAGGAATGAAGAGGAGGGGGAGGGCAAGACAAGGTGGAGGTTTAGAGATAGGGTTTGGTGATTGACTGAATGTGGGAAAAGAAGTCCAAGATAACTCTGAGATTGAGCTTGAGAGCCTGGGAGAATCATGGTGCCATGATCCAAGATAAGGGTCCCTGAAGCAGGAACAGGATGGGGAAGAAAATGGGGAGTGAGGGAAGACAATGAGCTTGATTTTGGTCATGTTTATTAGGACGTGTCCATGGGACACTGGTTTTCAAATAGAGATGATCAATAGGTGGACATTTTGGCCCATGCTCAGGAGATAGATCTAACCTCAAAGTAAAGATTTGAGATTCCTTGGCACCAGTAATAATAGTTGATTGTACATCAAGAGCTGATTTAATCCTTTACATAATTATCTCTTTTCCTCCCCCATAATGACCCCTTGATGTGAGTACTATTATTATTGCCATGTTACAAATGAGGACACTGATGTTCAGGAAGGTTAAGCCCCTTGCTCAAAGTTACATACAAATTTAGTGGGAGTGGTCAGGCACGGTGGCTCATGCTTGTAATCCCAGCACTTTGGGAGGCTGAGGCGGGAGGATTGCTTGAGCCCAGGAGTTCAAGACCAGCCTGGGCAACACAGTGCAACCTCGTCTCTACAAAAAAACTTAAAAATTAGCCAGGCATAGTGGTACATGCCTGTAGTCTCAGCTATTCAGGAGGTTGAGGCAGAGGGATCACCTGAGGCTGGGAGATCGAGGCTGTGGTGAGCTGTGAGCATTCCACTGCACTCCAGCCCAGGCAATAGGTGAGACCCTGACTCAAAAATTAAATAGAATAAAATATTTAGTGATGGGGTAAAGATTTGAACTAGTGAACCTGGTGCTGCCCTGCATGGTAAACCCAAGGAAGAGGGAGGGTGGCTGGGGGTTCACAGGGTGCCCCTCACTGACTCTGCTCAAAGGTCCACAGAATGCCAGGGCTGAGTGGACCTTAGTGATCACTGAGTCTCATTCTCCCAGCTTATATCTAACGATGACTGATGATGCCCAGAGAAAGAAATAGACTTGTCCAAGGTCACAATGTGCACTAAGAGGAAAGTCAGAGGTAGAACTTGGGTCTCCTGACCCATCCAGTGCCCTTTCCACTACACCGCGTAAGCCTCCACTTGACAAGACGGTCCCAGAGCCCATTCCCAGTGAAGTTCCTACAGGCATTCTCTTGCTTTTTGCATAAAATCTGAACCCCCCAGATTCTGCCTTCTCTGGCTCCCCCACCTGTCTGACCTTGTTATTCTCTTCCTCTTTATCACAAGGATCCAGCCCTACAAGCCAAGCACACTCCCACTCATGACCCTGCCCTCACATCTTTTTGTTGTTGTTATATTTTTTTCTTTATTTCAATAGCTTTAGGGGTACAAATAGTTTTTGGTTACACAGTTACATTGCATAGTGTTGAAGAAGTTTGGACTTTAAGTGTACCCATCACCCCCACCTGTGCCCATTTTACCTGATAGGTGATTTTTCCATCTCTCCATCCCTTCCCCGCCCCTTTGGTGTCCAATGTCCATCATACCATCCTTTATGCCTTTGCAGATCCTTAGTTTAGCTCCCACTTATAAGTGAGAGCATACAGTGTTTGGTTTTCTGTTCCCAAGTTAGTTCGCTCAGGATGATGTTCTCTAATTCCAAATAAGGTCTTTTGCCTTCAGATATCCTCACGACTGCTTCCTTCTCATTACTAGGTTCCAGCTAAATAGCTACCTCCTCACAAAAGCCCACTCTGACCAGCCAATCCAAAATGACCAGCCCCAACACCCCCGCCATGGTGTGTGATTCTGTTTTCTTTGTGGTGGTTGTGACTGTCCCAAAGTACCTAGGTTATCAACTTAGTTGTTCATATCAGTCTCCACCTATCAGAACTTGGAACAGAATTTAGCAGCAGAGTTGTTGAATGGACGAAGCGAGAAAGGAAAGAAGGTGGGAAGAAGGGAGCAACCCTCCTTTGGACAGAGGAAACAGGAGGGAGTCTGTCCAGTGCCTTCATTCATGAGGGATCCATGGCCAAACCAGGCTCCTTGGAGCCCCTGTCTCTCCCATCGTGATATTTGCATCCCATGGGCCAACTGGGAGAGACATGGCCTGGGAAAATCATTGACTTGCTTTCAGAATAAAGTGAATAAGATTATGCCAGATACCGCAAAGGGGCCTGGGCTTCTGGGAGCACAGGCCTAGGACTGCCTGTCTCTGTCTGTCTCCCTCCATCCTCTCCTGTTATCTACTTGTCCCTCCCTGCTTAATGCCAATGTCCCCCACTCTCCATGGGCCAGAGCTCATGCTGCCCTTTATCTGTTTCTCTCCTCTGTCACGAGGCTCCTTTTCATCTTCTCCATTCTCTTATCTTACCTTGCCCACAGCACCCCATATCTGCTTCCTTTGGCTCTCCAGCCCTTATCAGATGTCCTCTCTCCATCACGCTTGCCTTATCTGCTCATCCCCTAGCCCACATGCATTCTTATTTTTCTGGCTTCTGGAGAAAGATCTGCAGTAAACAGCAAAAGCTCAGAGTTTGCATTACAGGCTCTGACTGACAGGCGAAGGGAAAGCGGGACAGGCCTTCAGTATTGGAGAGAGGGTGTTTCTGGGAGCAAAGCCCCTGAGTTCACACACAACCCAGATCATGGGCTTTGAAATCAGTCTCCTGTGGAATCTTGCCTCTGGAACTTGACCCACACACTAACTGAGAGATGTTGGGCGAAGGGTTTTAACCTCCCTGAGCCTCATCTGCAAAACAGAGCTTAAGAATACCTCCCCCAGGCCAGGGGTGGTGGCTCGCACCTATAATCCCAGCACTTAGGAAGGCCGAGGCAGGAGGATCGTTTGAGCCCAAGAATTTGAGATCAGCCTGAGCAACATAGTGAGACCTTGTCTCTAGAAAAAATAAAAGTTAGCCAGGCGTAGTGGTGTGGGCCTATATTCCCAGCTACTTGGAAGGCTGAAGTGAAAGGATCACCTGAGCCCAGGAGGCCAAGGCTGCAGTGAGCCTTGAAGGTACCACTACACTCTAGCCTGGGTGACTGAGGGAAACTCACTGAAGGCCAAGGATAATGCAGGCCAATCCCGAGACGTGGTGCAAGGTCTCTGTACTCATTCATGACCTTTACTGCCCTACACCCTAGAAGGGAGAGCCTGTCACTGTCAACTTTCTACAGGTGATATAGTCGACCCAGAGAGGTTGATTGACTTTCCCAAGGTCACAGGGTTGCCGTCCCCCACAGTTGGCCCTCAGGCGATCCCTACACCCTTTCAACACAGTGAAGAAGTGCTCAGCGTGGGAGGAGCCTTTCAGCACTCCCACTCTGCAACTGTCTGCCATGATTCTAAATTCCTCAGTCAAATGACGCCTGCCGTGGCCTTCCCTGGCCTGGAACATCTGTGTGGTTCCCATGACAAAGAAGAGTAAGGACTGAGTTTCCTCTGATAACATGGGTGGGAAAACGTCTTCCCTTGGGACCTCAGGAAATGACTTCAGCAGCCCCACTTAGCCAGTTTTCTGGTGTTAATCATTTTCTCACACCAAGCACAGCTCTTCGCCACCTCTTGAGTCCTGCTCTCCCTGACTATAATTAGGGATGTCACCTGGGTGTTACTGTGGAAAGTGACACCAAAAGCCCTTCACACACCTGCTCCAGGATGGTGGTGGGCCCATCCCTGGGCTCAGCACAGAAGCAGCTGCTACCAGCTTGCCTGGCGGGAGGGGTGGATGTCATCACACTGCATAATGGAGCAGTAACAGGCAACTGGAGTTGCTGGTCACACCCTTAGGGCCAATCTCAGACCGCTGGAGGGAAAAAAAGGTCCTTAGGGACCATCCATCTCAACCAGCCATCTTAACTTTTGGTTGAGAAGACTAAGGCCCAGAGAAGGAAAATGTTTTGCCAAAAGTCACATAGCATTAACTCACTGGTATAAACACCTAGATTTTCTTCCTCCCCGGCCCATGGTCCCCTCACCCATTTAGTATAGCAGTTCTCTTTTTTAATAATTTTTTTTTCTTTTGGATTCCAGGGATACAAATGCATATTTGCTATGTGAGCGTACTGGGGGAGATTGGGATTCAGGTGTTCCCCCTCCCCAAACAGTGAACACTGTACCTGACAGGTAGCTTCTGAGCCCTCACCCCCTTCCCATCTCCCTCCTTTTAGTGTTCCCACTTAGGACAGTAGTCCTTTTTTTTGAGTTGGAGTCTCACTCTGTTGCCCAAGCTGAAGTACAGCGGCATGCTCATGGCCACCCCAGCATCAACCTGCCGGGCTCTGGCGATCCTTCCGCCTCAGTCTTCCAAGTAACCAGAACTGCAGGCACATACTACCACACCCGGCTAATTTTTTATTTTTTGTAGAGACGAGGTCTTGCCAAGTTGCCCGGGCTGGTCTAGAATCTGCGGGCTCAGGCAATCCACTCACCTCGGCCTCCCAATGTGCTGGGATGACAGGCTGAGCCATGGAGCCCAGCCAAGATAGTAGTTCTTAACCAGGGATATTTTGCCTCCCTCAAGGAACATCTGGCAAGGTCAGGAGACATTTTTGGTCATCGCAACTTGGAAGGAGAAGTAGTTAGAAGGCAAAGGTGCCTCTAAACACCCTAAAATGCACAAGACAACCCTCTGTAGCAAAGGCTTATCTGACCCAAACTGTCCAGAGTGCCAAGACTGAGCAAGCCTGAGTCAGAAGCCCTGCCACAGGGGCCTGTGGCTACAAAGTTCAGGGAAGCCACAAAGTTCTGCCTTTGCTGTTGATAGGTGAAGGCCCCAAGGCCTGGAAATGTCCTTCACAATACCTAAGCCTCACAGCTATAAAAAAGACAGGGCCTATAATCCCAGCACTTTGGGAGGCAGAAGCAAGTGGATTGCCTGAGCCCGCAGGTTCGAGACCAGCTGAGCAACTTGGAGAGACTTCGTCTCTACAATAAAATAACTAGCTGGGAGTGGTAACTCGTGCCTGTCATTCCAGCTACTTCAAAGGCTGAGGCAGAAGGATCGCCGGAGCCCAGCAGGTCGATACTGGGGTGGCCGTGAGCATGCTTGCCACTGCACTCCAGCCTGGGCAAAGGAGTGAGACTCCAACTCAAAAAAAAAAAAAGATAAGACTCATGGCCGATCTGTCCAACTCTGAAGAGCTTGTGCTGCCTCCTAGGCCACCCTACTTGTCATCTCAGTGCTGTACTCAGTGTGTCAGTCAAGTAACCTTTCCCAGACAGCCCTGCTCACCTGCTCAGTTACGCCCAAGAGTTGCTTTCAGGACCACCCATAGTTGACAGGGCTTTGAGAAGATGACAATGACTGATGATCGCTGGCTGATGTCTCTGAGGTAGATACCTACGTTACTTCACATACACCTCCTAACAACCCTATTATTGATGCTCTTATTGTTGACTTTCTGCAGACAGACATGCGACTGAGACCCACACAGGTGAAGTTATCTGCCCAGGACACGGCTGGGCGTTTAATCCCCACAGGGTGGCTCCGGCATCCACAGCATGGCCACAGCACCAGAGGCCTCCCTGCCTTCCCCACACCCCTGACACAGGCACCCAAGGGTCCAGAGGAATTAGACCCTCATCACATCGTGCTTCCTGTCTCCAGTGGTCCATGAGAAACCTTGCCCATCGGTCCATCCACACCCTGGTCAGAAAGGCAGGGAAACAGGAAGGAGGGAAGGAAATAGAAAGGGAGGAGGAAAGAAAGAAAAATGAAAGAGAACAAATGAGGGAAAGGGCCAGGAAGGAAGAAGGCAGTAACAGCCTAGAAGGAAGGAAAAAGAAGTGAACAGGAAGGAGGCAGGATCAGGAGTGGGAGCGCAGAAGCAGGGATGGAGGGGGAGGAGGAAACAGCACGGTGGAGCTATTTTTATGAAACGGAGAGCTGCTGATTTGCATATTTAGCGTCTCTTTGCATATTGAGGTCAGAAGGTCCCAACTTCTCATGTGAGGAGGAATAGAAATTCATTAGTGCAGGCTTCTAGAAGGCTCTTCATGCACACCATGTCAAGCACACCGTGTCCAGTTCTTCCCATATGGAGAAAAGAAAGTGGGTAGGAAGCGCCAACCCGCCTACCACGCAGCAAGGGTGTCGTGTGTGCCAGAGGAGAGAGCCCTGTTAGTGCCAGCAGGACACCAACTCCTCACTGCGTCTCCCCAGACAGGCGACTTAGCTTCTGGGAACTCAGTTTCCTCATCAGGGATTATAGGCCTCATAAAAGGAAAGAAAGTGGACAGGGGGCTGATCAAGTTGGGCAAATCGTTCCATGAATTAATTCATAGAACGAGCTCATATCGCAAAGAGAAGGGAAAAGTGATTATCCAGGCACCTCAGACCCCTTACCTTTTGCCCTAAGACTTTGGCTGCAAAAAAGGAAGGGAAAAAGGGAGAGAGGGAGGGAGAGGTAGGGACTTATGCACTTGTCACTTGCATTATCCTCAAGCTGCCCTATGAGGTAGATGCTTATAAAAGCCCCATTTATAAATGAGGAAACTGAGGTCTGACTTGGTTAGGCTACTTGCCCATAGTCATCATAGTCATGGTATTGTGAGCAGAACTGTGATTTGAACCCAGAGCAATCTGAATCAGTAGTTCACACTCCCAACTACTATAAAACACTAATCCAACAAATACAAAAGGGCAGGCAATAAAGGGGGCTCGGCACACAGAACGGGACAGGAATGAGACACATCTCTCATTAGCCAGATTGTCTCTCCCCAACCTCCTCTATATCTGCTCCATTAGATCAAAGATGACAAGTTTGGGGTGTTGCTCGGGGATTTTCTGTACCCCAGCTTTGGCTTACACACAGCTTTGATTTATCATGGTAGGAACTCTGACCCCAATTCTCTATGTCCTCTCAGTTCAAGTCCCTTCGCCAACTAATCGACTTAGTCTCGTGTGGCTCAGTCTCAATTTTCCAGGGACAGGATGCTATTTTCCCAGCCCAGCCTGTGGACTGGCTCCCCTTGGGCCTCTCCTCAGATGTCCACGTCAGTCCCACAAGGTGTGACCTGTACACACAAGGACAGGTGTACAAAGAGGAGAATTAGAGACTGCAGGAGAAGTAGAAGAGATTACAGCAGGGAACACTGGTTGGCTTCTCAGGGGTTACACTCTTAAAAACAGTGGCCTCTGCTCAGGGCTGCCTATTTTAGAATGGGGGTCACAGTGTCTGAGATCAAGCCTGGCTAAAGAAGAGACTACAGATTGAAGGCAGAAGACGTTCAACAGAAAGAGTAGATGACGCCCACGGGAGAAGACAGCAAGGACACTCTGGAATCCTTGCTGGAAAATATCTACTCTGCCGGAGTAGTGCCTGAAGATCTGTCATTAGAGATTCCTGTGGACCCTTGTTCAGGTCCTTTAAGCTCCCTCTATAGGAAACACACAAAGGGCAGCCCTAGAGATTTTACCCTGATGAGAGAAGAGGAATGTGGTTGCACGATTGTGGACCTGCACGTGAAGGTCGTAGCAGACACTGTTGGTTATCTCCCCAATATCTATTTTCCCTTTTATAAACAGGCATCTTATCTGGACACACAGCCACCCAGCTGAGCACTGTCCTTTTCAGCCTTGCAGCTAGCTGTGGTCAAATGCCTGGAATGAAGCCAACGATCGATTGAAGCGAGGGCCAAGCCCTTAAAGGAAGAGAAGCACGCTCTCTCTCCCCTGCTTGCTGGAAGAGCCCCGCAGTGGGGGGAGAATCAGCCACCTTAGCCACGGAGGAAGGCAGAGCAACAAGATAGGAAGAGTCGGGTGCCCAAGGTCACAGACCCATCATCTCAGCCCTGGTCTGCTTGTGCTCTGTTACACAAGTGAGACATACAAGGTCTGGCCCTTAAGTTCACGAACTCATCCTAGAAAAAGTACTACATACCCATTGCTAAGTATCACTACAGTCACCTCTGAAGTTCCCCCCTTGGGAAGCTATGCACCAACGCCAGCACCTAGTCCATCCATCAAAGCAATTTTGGAACTATTTATCTGAAATGGCCTTCAGAGCCATCATCGTATTACCCTTGATGTCCTGGATGTCATCAAAGGTCTTCCCTTCAATATTTCCTTTATCTTTGGGTAAAGAAAAAAGTCATTGGGAGCTACATCAGGTGAGTAGGGAGGGTGTTCAATACAGTTATTTGTACAGTGCTGCCAACGTAAGCTCACAGTGGCAAGTTTGCGAGCTTAATGGTCAGACCCCAACAAATAATGACAATATTCAACAAGGTATATAGCACTTTCTCTAGGATGGTTCATGGACCTAATCGTCTGACCTAGTACACTTCCCCCTGATAAGCCAGGATAATTTGGCTCTTGATATGACAGTCAACATCTTTCCTGGCCTCAGGTAAAGGAGCCCCTGCGCTCATTCCCATGTCGTTTGGTACGCACAGCTTGGTATCCTTCACAGAGAGGGAAGGGGAACACCTAGGCCAGGTAGCCAGAGCCCCACCCTCGAAGGTCTCTGAGGAGGCTTTATCTTTTGATCGACAAATCAGGATCCATAGTCCAAAAAAGGATTTGGAGATCTCTTTGGGGAACAAGGAGCTTTCCAAGGTACATATATGTATGCTAAAATGTCTGTTCCCCCCTTGGGGAAGAATGAGAACAACTATCTTAGATGCTGGGTTCACTCAAAAACCCAGGCTGTCCAATGTGTTATGTATGAGAGACCTGTCCTCCCCACTGATCCAACCCTTCTCTTTTGTCCTTCACACTACTGCCTCACCTACTTGAGAACTTATCTGAACCATGAAGGCATGAAGTTTACAACTTTTGATCTAAATAAATCGAAGTAGAAATCATCCCCAAAGGGAGGCTAGACTGCAAGAACCCCAGTCTAGACTGGCCCATGAGTTATCCAGCTTGGTCTTCTAAGCCAGGGTCTCCAACCATCTTCATGCCCCAGGTATAAACTAAATAAAGACACAGGGTAGAAGTATCTGTTTGGCTAGTTAGGCATACCCCCATTCTTGGCTTTTCCTAAGACTGGAAAAGAAGTGACCGGTACTCCTTGGCTTTCCTAGGAATGGGAGGTAAGCACTGGGAATCATTTCCCCATCAAATTCCATACACAGAATGGTAGAAGGATAATATACCACAAGAATGTAGGGAAAGCAATGAATGCCAAGAAATCAAGCAATGGAAAAGCTACTAGATGTGCCACACCCTCTCAAGAAATAAAAGTAGAATCAAATAAAACAAAGAAGAATGGGACTCCTTCCCCACAGAGATGTTATTGACAGTGGCATAATTTGATTTTCTAGAGAAGTCTGTGATTCAGTAAAGGAGAAGGTCAGCCAGGCTCGGTGGCTCAGCCTGTACTCCCGTGCATTGGGAGGCTGAGGTGAGTGGATTGCCTGAGCCCGCGGGTTCGAGACCCGCCTGGGCCACTTGGCGAGACCTCATCTCTACAATAAATCAAAAAAACTAGCCGGGCATGGTAGCGTGCACCTGTAGTTCCAGCTACTTGGAAGGCTGAGACGGAAGGATCGCCGGAGCCCAGCAGGTCTAGGCTGCGGTGGCGGGGAGCAGCCACTGCACTCCAGTCGGGGCGACGGAGCGAGACTTCAACTCAAAAAAAAAAAAGGAGAAGGTCATCACTGTTAGGAACGCAAGTTGCAGGAGAATATCATCCAGACATGACCTCATCGCCATCCTCTGGAAGAAAGCTTTCAAAAGCCAGTGGTAGTAAATTCCCAGGTGTCACAATTAAGGCAGGGAAGGGACTGCCTAGGGAACAGGATTGGGAACGATGGTCTGTTTTCACTATTTTCCCAGACTTCACACTCTCTGGCAAGATTCCATGGTACCCTCTTCTTCCATCTGGATCCAATATGATGTCTCTAGAAATGTAATTTATCTCATTACACACCTGAATGCCACTCCGTTGTTCTTGTAGACAGAAGGGATGGTGTTTCCTACCATTGCCATCTGGCCACCTGCTATGCTTCTCAGTAATGCCTCCTAAAAATACTCTCCTCCAGTATCCCCCATGAATTTAGCAGAATGAAGAAAAAAAATCAAAGTTAATCTGTCCAGATTGGCTTTCCATCAAACAGTACTTTTATGATGCGCAATCAAGTAGGAAAGCAGAAGCCTTAGAGATGGACAGGTTTGGACTAGGATAATAGTGACACATTTTTTATTATGGCTAATATGTATCATTATCATGAGCTGGTTACTCTTCTATTCACTTTGTATGGATTATCTCATTTTTTTTTTTTTGAGTTGGAGTCTCACTCTGTCGCCCAGACAAGAGTGCAGTGGCCGCTCCCGGCCACCGCAGCCTCGACCTGCTGGGCTCCGGCGATCCTTCCAACTCAGCCTTCCAAGTAGCTGGAACTACAGGCG
>CAUYQG010019171.1:0-31656 GCA_963574415.1 Tarsius wallacei
TTTGCATGAAAACACAAATGACCGTGAATAGCCAAAATAATCCTCAGCAAAAGAAACACAAAATGGTAGGTATCACACTTCCAGACTTTAAACTGTATTATAGGACTACAATACTTAAAACAACCTTGTAGTGGTACAAAAACAGGCAAATATACCAATGGCAGAGGATTAAGATTCCAGAGGAAAAATCTCAATTTCTCAACCAACTCATTTTTGACAAAGCCTCCACTAACAACCACTGGGGAGAGGAGAACTTATTCAGTAAAGGGTGCTGGGAAAACTGGCTGACCACATGCAGAAGATTAAAACAAGACCCCATCTATCACCTTACACACAAAAATCAACTCTAAATGGATCAATACCTAAACCTCATCAAATGGAAAATCTTCTGTAAAGGAAAAGAAACCATCAAGAGAGTAGCGAAACAGCCCACAGAATGAGAAAAGTTATTTGCCAACTATATATCTGACAAAGGCCTAGCATGTGGATCTACAAGGAACCAAAATGTGCCAAGAAAAAAAACAAGCAGCCCTATTAAAAAGTGGGCAAAGGATATGAACAGACACTTCTCAAAAGAAGATATATGAGCTGCTCACCGTTACATGAAAAAATGTCCAGCCTCACTAATCATCAAAGAGATGCAAATTAAAACCACACTGAGATACCACCTAACCCCTGTCAGGATGGCCATCATCAATAATTCAAAAAACAAGAGACACTGGAGAGGATATGGGGGAAAGGGCACACTTCTACACTGTTGGTGAGAGTGTAAGCTTGTACAACCTCTGTGGAAAGCAATGTGGTGATTCCTAATAGATCTAAAAATTGACTTTCCATATAACCCTGCAATCTCTTTTCTGGGAATATACCCAGAGGAACTCAGTTCACTCTATGAAGAAGATACCTGCACACACATGTTTATTGTGACTTTATTTGCAATAGCAAAAACATGGGACCACAAAAATGTGGTACAAATACATGATGGAATATTATGCAGCCTTAAAGAAGGACAAAAAACCATGAAGAAGCAACTTGAATGGATGTAATATCTATAATACTCAGTGATCTATCACAGAAACAAAGAACTGAGTACCATATGTTCTCACTCATAAGTGAACTTTGAACAATTATAATGCTATAAGAAAGGGATTGGCAGTAATGGGAAACTGTCAGGGGAGGGAGGGGAAGGTACACTTCATCAATAAGTGTGATCTCAAATCAGGTGAAATGAGGACCAAAGTGAGGCCCAAATTTTGCCTGTACAATGACCATTTTTATACCTAATCCTGAGTTGTATACTCCACCT
Source organism: Tarsius wallacei (assembly GCA_963574415.1). Taxonomy (NCBI): domain Eukaryota; kingdom Metazoa; phylum Chordata; class Mammalia; order Primates; family Tarsiidae; genus Tarsius; species Tarsius wallacei. The sequence continues at coordinate 1,307 of CAUYQG010019171.1, forward strand.
CTTTAAAATAAAATAATAAAATTTTTTTCAAAAGTACCTGTTGCCTTAAAATTCACATTGTTTAATATTATCTTTGTTTTTTCTGTTCCCTACCTTTCAAATTCTTCATTTTAATATATCTATTTTAATCATCATACACTATCATGTTTCAACCTAGTCCGAAAATTTTGTTTTTAAATAGAAATATTTGGTCTATTTTTATTTAAGGAAAGTATCCATACATTTGATTTTATATTTATCATTTTATTCTTACTGTCATTTGTCTTATCTTTTCTATATTCCTGTTTTCTCTCATTTTTCTGCCTCCTTTGGATTAAGTGACTTTTATTACTTCACTACTTCTCTAATATTTTGATAGTTTTATATTATTTTACTACTATTTTAGCAGTTGCCTAGAGATGTTAACAGATACTCTTGGTTGATTATAGTCTAGTATAAATTAACATTGCTAATTTCAACCCAATAATGCAAGATACTTACAAGGATTTAACCCCATTTATCTTGGCCCAATTTGTGTATTATATTTGTTTGCATATGCTCTAGCCCTCACAAGACATTATTATTATTGATTTATAGTCAATACTTCATTAAGATTAACTGTATATTCATTCCTCCTTTTGTTCTTTATTCTTTTTTTCATGTTTCTATACAGTATTATTTGTCTTCTTCCTAAAAAGATGCATTAGTATTTTAATGAGTCAAGCAGACACTTTTAGTGACTTATTTCACATCTCTTCAGTCCACCCCTGATTTTTATCTCTACCTGTGCTAAACAGTTTATACATATTGGCAACATCCCATGTCAAGTGTCAGCTGTGTCTCCTGACTTTCAGACTGAGAGATTTTTCTAAAGTCAAGTGACCACACCTGGTGTACCTACAGAATGGCCCCTAGGTAATAACCCTGGGTGCCGTCCTTAACAATTTTCTGTCAACATTTTTTATATGTAATTTGAAACAATGATAATAGGTACATGCTGTTTAATTTTTATATTTTCTTCTTGAACTGATCCTTTTAGTATTATGAAATGTCTTCAGTAATACTTCTTGCCTTAAACTAGACATTGACTGATATTTATATAACTATACCAGTATTATGTGATTAGTATTTATTACACCGTTCATTATTTAATTCTTTTAATTTCAACATTTGTTTTCATATTTAAATTATGTTTTTATAAATAACACATAGTTGAGTCTCTCTGTTATGCTTTTGTGGCTTTATTATAATATATTTAGGTCAAGATTGCGTTTTTATTTATTCTACTCAGATTACATTGGGCTACCTAAATTTGAAGTTTGTTTTCTTCTAATAATTTTGAAAAATATTCAGCCATTATCTTTCAATTATTTTGAATGTTGACTTTTCCCCACTCTCTTTATTAACTCTTTTTATAACTCTTGTTAGAAATAGCGTAGTACATCTTTTTATACTATTGACTATATATCTTAGTACCTCTTTTATATATTTAATCTCTACATTTCTTTGACTGCATTCTGGATCATCTCACAGGAATTATCTTTCAGTTTACTAATTTCCTCTTCAGCACTGTTAAATCTGCTGTAAAATATAATAATTTTCTTTCTCATTTTATCTTTAGTGTCCTATATGGAGGTTTGATCTCATTATTTCTAAAATCTGTTTTGCTCTTATTTTATAGTCCCTTGTTCCTTTTTTATGTTTTCATTTATTCAAACATTAAACACCATTATTTTATATTAGGACATCTGATAATTATGGTAACTAATTCTGTAGTTCTGTTGTTTCATCTAGCTTTGCCTAATAGTGGCTTATTTACTAGTGCGTCTTCTAATGGTTTGATTTTGTATGTGTGTGTGTGTGTGAGTTCCTCATTTTTCTTGGAACTTTGTGGAAATACTGCAAGACATAGTTTGAATTTGCTTTCCTTCAAAAGAATTTATGTTGATTTTGATGATTGCATATTTTTGACAATGTCTGGAATGTAAAACTAAGTCACAGTTTTATGAGGGCTAAATTTTGGTTCTGACTTTTAGAGAGGAATTTTTTCTCTCTCTATCTGTCATTAAGGTCAAGATGGTCAAATCCCTTGGATGTCTCCATCTGTGGGGCAGGTTTTTCTAGGTGTTTTTAAAATTGTTGTTTTATTTTTTTTTTTTTTCTTCCACTAAGGGTGTAATCATTTGGGGCTCAACTTGATTCTAGTGTCTCTTCTTATATTCATTCCCCATACTGAGGTAAGCCCTAGGATTTGTCACAGTCATGTACTTTTATTTTTCCAATAAATGAAAGTATAAGGCTTCCAGTGTTTGACAATATCATCATCTTTGTACTGAAATCAAAAGCATACAAATTGATTAACTAACTTATCCTGGTGATGTTAGCAGCCACTAATTTTTGCCTAGATTAATTCTTTCATTACAATTCACAAAATGATAATATTTTTATAGTATCATTCTTTCCTCATTATGTCACTGTAATAATTTCTGTAAAGAGAAAGCTCTCCCTCATTAGTCCTACTTGGTCACCCTGAATAGAGTTACCAAATTTAACAAACAAACAGACAAAAAATAAGATGACTAGTAAAATACAAATTTCAGATACACACAAATACACTTTTAGTATAAGTACAATACTCAAGACATACTTAAACTAAAAGTCTACTAGTTGTTTATCTGAGAATTCTGTATTTTATCTGGCAACATAAACCTGAGATGTATACATTCTACACATTAAAAATAGGATAAACACTTTATTATTTTACTTCATTTATCAGTTATTAAGATAATGAAAATTATGTGTTGATTGGAAATAATGTGGAAGCTTATCTATTTTTACAGGGTACTATAGGCCAGGCTCAGTGGCTCAGCCTGTAATCCCAGCACTTTGGGAGGCTGAGGCAAGTGGATTGCCTGAACCTGCGGGTTCGAGACCAGCCCGGGCAACTTGGTGAAACCTCGTCTCTACAATACAATTTTTTTAAAAATAGCCGGGCGTGGTAGCACACATCTGTAGTTCAGCTACTCAGAAGGCTGAGGCAGAAGGATCACTGGAGCCCAGAAGGTCGACCCTGGGGTGGCCATGAGCATGTGTGCCACTGCACCCCAGTCTGAGCAAAGGAGTGAGACTCCAACTCAAAAAATAAAATAAAATAATAAAGGATACTATAGCACTCACAAAAATTGATATATAGTATTTCATTAAAATCAGTAAGTTCTAAAAATTTGAAATAATACAGGCTGCATTTCTAATACATTAAAATAAAGCTAGAAATTAATAACCAAATTGGAAACAAAAACCTTCAACAATTGAATATCAGTATTTTCTTGAAGATTATGTAAGGTCTGCTATGAAAGAATGTTAATGTTCATAAATCACAATAATGGAATTGTTACAGAGAAAAATTAGGAAATGTGGCCAAAGATACTACAGTAAAGCGAAAATTAGAATAGGAAGAAGAAATCAGGAGTGCCAAGTGCAGAAAGTTTAATTTTAAATATTACAGTTAGGATAAGCCTAGCTGTGAAGTTGACATTTGATCAACCACTTGAAAGAGTTGAGGGTCTTAGTCACTTGATTAACAGAGGGAAGGGGGTCCTGAGCAGAAGGACTAGTCAGTGCAAAAACCCCTAGGTAAGTGGGTATTTGTCATGTCTGAGGAATAGTAAGAAGGCTAGTGTCCCTAGAAAAGAGTGAGCAGGTGGGAACAAATCGGAAATGAGTTAAGAAAGATAAGGGACCAGAATGGCTAGAGGCTAGAAGATCATGTAGGTTTGTCCATGGAAGATGTGAAAAGAGTTTAGCTTTTACTTGATATGAAATGACAAAGTTACCAGAGGGCTCCAAGTAAAGGGATTTTACAAAAATCACGATTTGCCCTGGATTGATATCACTTTGCAATTCTTAGTCGCATCAACAGTGTCAAACTATTCTAAGTTTAGCCACAAACTATGTATGAATGTGCTAATGGCTGAAAATAGCATCAGAAGAATACCATTCTTTCTCTATGCAGGGTTTTCCAGTATCACTGAGTGTATATTCATTCATACACCATGCAAGAAGCACCTAATATGGGATCACTTCTTTTATTTTGCACGTGTTACAGTTAGGCTTAACAGTTTTGTTAAGACGTTATTCAAGACACGCCCAAACATAGAAACAAACAAAAACTATATTAAATCTTGCATTTGTTTTTACCTCCTCAACCCAAACTCGTTTCTGTTAATTGCCCAAAGTGATTTTACTGTAAAGCATCAATTCCTTGAGATGTGAGTACATGGTAATGAAAAATGAGTTTGTACTCAAATAATTTTGGCAAACTTAGGTTTCTTAGGCCATGGAATGTCTTCTGAGTCAAAACTTTGGCCATATTTACTAAGTTTTCTATGTGACATTTTCATTATTGTGATTTATATATAATGTAATGATATATCTCAAGTGCCTACCTAGAACAGTGCCTCCTGTCACATGAAAGACAGGCACTCATTTAAAAACATTCTCTAAATACATGGCTAATGAAAATTCTGTTTGCATTAAGAATGAGGGAGAATAGATTTTAAAAGTGCAAACAGAAAAAAGAACACCACATTTTTCATATTAGCATCTGTGTTATTTGAGTTAACAAGCTCCATGATCAGGTACAAAGGCATGGCCGCTGATCTAGGGAGGAAAACTTCACTTCTAAAGCCATCAAGGAAAAGAGAAAAGTAAAATTTTTTTAATAGTTTGCTACCCCATGGGATCACCAGAATCCAGTTTTGATGAATGGAAAATCAAATTTCAATAGCACAAGGCACCATCTACAGTTCTTAGAACCTAGTGATGTTTAAGATAAACTAATTTAATACAAAATAAAAAATAAGCCACTATTTGGAATGATCCTCATTAAATAATGTTCCAACACGTTTCCCATAGTTCCTACTTTTCTTTAAAAATTTTTTTTTCATATATTCCAACTTCCTAAAGGTTTTTCTTTCTATTTTTTCTTCTCCAATGCCTCTGTCCAGATTAGAAAGTGATGACCCAGGGACTTTTACAATTCAAAGAATAAATCAAAATGTCATGTGCATCTGAAGTCACACTGGTAGCCCATATCTCTTATCAGACCCGGCATCCCTGGAAATGAAATAGTTAGAGCCAGGCCCATGGGGACCATGCATGTCCACTGGTGTCTGATTCACCAGGCTGCTGCTGCGGTGGCCATTAGGATGCCATGAATAATGTACTAGGTGCACATCTCAGATTTGCTCCTTTATTAGCATTTTAAGGTGAATAGCAAATTTATGTAATGTTATTTACCATACTATGCACTCTACATTTGAGAGAGTATATAGAGTGATTGCATATCCATGCTTCCAAGAATGTGCTTTACAATAAGAAACCGGTATCATTTGTGTAAACTAATGTCACTGATCTCTTAAAGCTTCCCCTTTAACATGCAGCACAGGGTTCAAGGGTTGTTCCCTGTCTTAGATGGGAAAGTTTAAACCGAACCCTTGAGCAGCAAGCATGCTGTACCTGGAAAGGCAGCAAAATGCCATTGTGGTAAGGGCAATGGAGGGGAAGGTGAGGTGTGGGGATAAAATAATAGTAATGCTTGCCCCATAGAGAGAGTTGCCACTGTCTGACAGCACATTACTGGGACTTTTCATAAATTATTTTCTTTAAAACTAAAAAACAGAAATATGCCCCAGAACTTTGGTGCTATCAAGATGATCTTTAATAATATATTACTGTCTGGGCTCGGTGGCTCAGTCTGTAATCCCAGCACTTTGGGAGGCTGAGGCGAGTGGATTGCCTGAGACTGCGGGTTCAAGACCAGACCGGACAATTTGGTGAGACCTCATCTCTACAATAAATCAAAAATTACCTGGGCATGGTAGCATGCGCCTTTAGTTCCTGCTACATGGAAGCCTGAGGCAGAAGGATCGCCATAGCCCAGCAGGTCGAGGCTGGGCTGGCTGTGAGTGTGCCACTGCACTCCAGCCTGGGCAACAGAGTGAGACTCCAACTCAAAACAACAACAAAAAAATAATATATTACCAATGTATCAAAGAGGCCCCAGGAGGGAGTCTTCTTCATGTTAGAGCTGAAAGATCATGGTAGAGGGAATAAAAGGAACACGGAAGCTCTTGAAAAGAAAATCTAGATGGGGGGATTATTAGCCAGGTTTGATGGCTCATGTCTACAATCCCAGCACTTTGGGAGGCCAAGGTGGGTGGATTGCTTGAGGCCAGGAGTTTGAGACCAGCTTAGGCAACCTCGTCGCTACAAAAAATTTTCAACAAAAACAGCCAGGTGTAATGGCACATGCCTTTAGTCCCAGGTGTGGGGAAAACTGAGGCAGGAGGACCATCACCTGAGCCCAGGAGATCGTGGCTGCAGTGAGTTGTGATCGTGCCACTGCACTCCAGTGTGGGCAACAGAGTGAAACTCCAACTCAAAAGTAAAAAGAAAACCTAGAAGAGGATTCTGAGGTGGGATCAAGTCACAAAACAAGACGGATCCATTGTTCACTGCTTAAAGAACAATTTTCTCCACAATGTGCCCCTTTCTTCAGTCAGAAAAGATCAGAGGGAGAGGGAGAGGAAGAGGGGAAGGAAGAGGGAGAGAAGAGGAAAGGAAGGAGGGAAGGGAGAAGGGAGAAGGAAACCGACTCTAACCGAGTCAGGTACCATGCAGATGTTTTACACAGATTATTTCATTTAACTGCATAGTTACCTTGTGATATCAATAGTATGATTTCCCTCATTTATCCAACAAAGGAACCAAGGCTTACTGAGGTGAAGAATCTGGCCCAGGATCACATAGCTAGTTAGTGAGGATACTCATATTTGAATCCAGGTCTGTTTGATCTGAACATAAAACTCTTTCTTGTTCTAAGTAGCAGAAACAAGGGAGGGCACTGAATGCCCTCCTCTCTGAGTTAATCCTCTCCTTGAAACACAGGCCTTAATCATTTGCATAGGAATCAATGCAACAGTTCTGCTTTCCATACACAGTGCTGTCAAAGCCTCGTTCTGTCTAAGAGTTGCAGAATGCTTTATATTTTCCTTCTTACTGGGAAGGCCAGGATGAATCAAGTATTCCCTTCAAGCACACTCACTAATTATGACATTTAGGATTGGGTTAGTGTATTGTGTAAATATCTTTTTTTATTATTTTATTAATTTATTTATTTTTGAGACAAGGTCTTGCTCTGTTGCCCAGGCTGGAGTGCAGTGGTGCAATCATAGCTCACTGTAGCCTCGAACTTCTGGGCTCAAGCATCTTCCTGCTTCAGCCTTCCAAGTAGCTAGGATTATAGACATGCACCACTATGCCCAGCTATTTATTTTATTTTAGTTTTCTAGCAATGGTGTCTCACTATGTTGCCTAGGCTGGTCTTGAATTTCTGACTTCGAGCAATCCTACTGCCTCAGCCTGCTGAGTAACTGGCAGGTGCAAGGCACTGTACCTAACATTCTTTTTTTTCTTATAATAACTTTTTCTGTTTTCTGTTTCTCTTGTGTTAGTATAACTATGCTATCTGTTGAGTGCATTTTTGCATGCATGTTTCCTGGTCATGAGGCTCAGGCAACACTGCTAGTTTGGTCTATTTTGTTCTCATCTGAGAGCTTGTGGAAATAACTAAAATATCAGACAAACACTGTATATCATAATCTTATGAATCACAAGACATGTAATGAATGGACAATTTATCTACTACATAGATAAACACTGTGTTTGCAAGTAGTATACAGATGGTATCAATTTCTTTGCAAGTTCAGCTAGTAAATGCTTACTTATCTTAGCCCTGGACTAGCCATGAGTTGATTTCTGCTTCCCCTCAGGACCTCAGTGGTATGTGTGTATCAGTCAAGATAGTTCAGGTTATACATGGTAATAAGTAACCCCAATTTCTCAGTCACTTGAACAACAAAGGCCATACCATATACCACCATCTCTCCCATATCACATGCATCCACCATGGTTTCTCTGGGGCCTCTGATCCTGATTACCCTATTCTTCAACCCAGGCTGACAAGCAGCTGCCACTGGAGACATTGCCTGTCAGTATGGTAGAAGAGAAAGGAGAATTTCTCTCAAGATGTGACACATGTCACCTTCCCTCACATTCCATTGGCAAGTCACATAGATACCACTATTTTCAAAGAAGTGAGGAAGTGCAGTCCTACCACAGGCCCAAGACAAGAACTTGGAGAATTTGGTGGACAGCACTGATGATGGTCACATTGGTGAGTTCAGTCTTTGTCCTTATCTTTCAAGGCTCATGTCAATCTCTTGGCTCTTTTTCTGTGTTCTCACATGGCCTTTCCTCTACTTGTGTTTGAGTCCTAATCTCCCTTTCTTATAATGACACCAATCATTAGATTAGAGTCTACCCTAAGAGCCTCATTTTAATTTACTCACTTCTTTAAAGACCTTATCTCCAAATAGTTACATTCTGAGGTACTGGGGGTTAGGACTTCCACATATGAATTTGGGATGAATACAATTCAGCATATACCAATCCCCTGTTCACCATTATTATTTACTCTCTCCAGGTCTGGACCTGCTTTCTCCTGCCAATTTTCTGCACAGCAGCCAGTGGGGTTGTGTTGCGTAAGGTTCAGGAAAAGACCAACAAGCACCACTTTGTGCAGCCTGGAACTTCTTGCCAGAAGGGTCAGCAAAGTGCACAGGTCTTCCACCCTCCTGTCATATTGAGGAGGAGCATGCCGGGGCCGGGCATAGCCAGACACACTGGAGTCCCTTCTTATGGAGTGTGTGCGAGAGAAGCCTCAACATCATGGTTTATGCATCAAGTCGGTCTTAAGTACCAGATGTTTAGAGGGGTGTTAGGAAATATCAGAAACGATACAACTGGAGAGCTTGCAGGCCATTGGTTCTAGGGAAAGGGAGAGCCCTGTTCCAACTAGGCTCCAAGAGCATCCATTAGACAGTCTCTGGCTTTCTCCATAGCAATCTGTTAGAAATACAAATCTAATTTCATTCTGTTTCCCAAAACATGTCAGAGGCACAAACTGCTCATAGAATAAATCCAGCCTCTTAACCATGACTTTCAAGTCTCTGCATGAACTGGTTCCCACCCACCTGTCCAATCTCCTCTTGAACCTCTCCCCTGTTGCTCATCATAGTCCAGGCACACTGGTCTCCTTCAGTTTCCTTGAAGGTCCTCCATTCTGCCTGTTTTGGTGCCATATTCCATAGTAGTTCCAGGTTCAGAATGTACCCCTTTATACTCTTTATATTGCTAATTTCTTCTCATGCTTCCAGTCTTGATTTAAATGTAACCTCCTTAGAAAGTTTTCCCTGGATTCTCAATGTGAATGATGTCCCCTCATATTATCCCTGTTAATTTTTAAGCACTCTCTTTGTTAAAACTGTAGCACTTATCACTATTATACTATAGTAGCAGCATAATAGTAGTTATATGTATGCACACACACAGGAATACAAGTGTGTGTTAGATGATTTTCTTCCAAGTATTTGGCTCTCCACTAAACCTCAGCATATAGCAAAGCTCCTGGCCCATGTTACAAGCAATATATATGATGGGATTGTTATAATAGTTGATATACATGGACTCCTTTTTTAAAAAACCCTATAAACTATAGTATTATTCCTGTTAATCATCTGAGCCATATTTATTTAAGACCATTACTAGGAAGATAGGAGTCAAGGGAAGAGGTAAAAACAGAAAAGCAAGATTGGGTACAGAATTTTCCACTGATGTAACCCCTTGCATATTCACCTTATTCTTTCTTGGAGATAGGTTGAAGAGGCTGTGTTATTTGGTAGCTAAAGCACTAATGTTCACATAACATCCTCATGACCCAGCTAAGGCCAGAGGCCACTCACTGCTGGCATTCACCAGATACTTATGGCTGGAGGAAATCTGCAGCTACATTAAAAGACAGGAGGAACATGAGAAAACAAAATGGATAGATGCCTGGTAGGCATCACTACTTCACTATTCCTCAAGCACAGGAGCTAAAGATTACTTTGCCAATTTTACTGATGAGGAAACTAAGATATAAGAAGCCTTGCCTTAGAAGACTCATCCAAAATATAGTGGAGTTAAGACTTAAGCCCAAGCCTTTGTGGTGTGAAAATGCACGTTCTTCCTGGTGCCTTTCAATCCCCAAAACATCTGGTGGTGCTTTGGTTTAGAAACAACATCCACACATGTTATCTAAGCTCATTCTCAACATTGTCTTCCAGCCCAAGAATTATTATCTTTCACTTAAATACAAAGAAACTGAAGCTTTAAATGCATACAGATAGACAGAGAAACATGAATAAATGGATGGATGGATGGATGGATGGATGGATAAATCGCTTTATAAAAGGTGAAGTGAAAAGATTAAACCTAAATGCACATTTTCTGGCTCCGGATCCAATGTTCTCCCCACTATGTTTTGCCTTTAGTCACAGAATCTTCTTAGTCACAAATTCCTTGGTAAGTGGGTAGATAATTAGTCCCACAAATATTATGTATTTTGATTTCCATGAGTCAATAAGAAGGCCAATTTGCTGAGAGAGTAACCTCCCTATCTAATAGGTTCCTTTACTATTCCTGAGGATGCTCAAGAAATTTTTTGTGCTCTAGATACTACTTAATTAGAATTGAGATGATGAAGTAGACTTATAGATAGCATTGATGTCACTAACTTGGATGGCTATTTTAGAGACAAAAGAAAAAACTCAACAGAAAGATCTAAGGCAATGGGACCCAAATGTCCTGCTAAAGAAAGAACAGGAGTCATCAAAGGGGAATGAGATTGTTTAAGATAAAGGCAGGATATAGAGAGTTAGAAGAAAGAAGTTAAAGTCAATTTGTGACCTTTAGGGATAAACTGACTCTTAGACGCACTCTCATGCCTTCATTTTGAAATGTGGAAGATGAAGTTCAGAGAAATGAAATCTGTCCTATGTCTGAAAAAAGCTTTTATCTGCAACAGAGAGATGCTATTATTGGTTCTAAATTCCTGGAGACCTAAAGAAATGGAATTATTCTCTTTGAAAGTAAGAATGGATGTGTAAAAACTTAGGACTCAAAAAGAAAATACTAAAGAAGTTGCCCTGGTAGCCAGGAGGGCTGAGGAAATCTAGGCTTTGAGCCAAAAGAAACATAGAAAAATAGATGCATCAGTGACCTGGGAGACCTGACAGACTAACTGAGGTGGTGGCTAGAGAAGACTCTGGAATGAAAGAGGGTCCAGCAAAGTCAAGGGATGGTCTAATGGGCAAGGATTCTTCACAATGACTGATACAGGTATTGACAGGATATGTTAGTTGATTGTGTGCAGGGATTTCTAAATAAAATGTGTCTCTAAGATAACAAAGATACTCAACATCAATTCAGATAACTTTTTTTTTTTTTTTTTTTTAAGAAAGCAGGATTTATTGAGAGGACAGAAAAGCTCCCAGAGTGGGAGGGCACCCAAGGGGGTTGCCTAATTCAGATAACTTTCTAAATTATCCTTAGCTTTACAGTCAACTAAATTCCTTATTATATAAACTACTGTTTGTACCTTTCTTCCAAGACACTGTCTCTAAAATCCAACTTCTAAAGAGACCAGGGCCATTCACTGTAGGAATGGAGCTCACTGAATTGATGATTTCTGTGTGCATTAAATGTCCTCCAGCTCCCTACCCCCACACAGCCTTCCTAGTGTAACAGCAAACCTGTAACTGCCTCTGGAACCCCCAGTGCACATTCCCAGTTTTGCCGGGGATGACAGAAAAAGTGATGGTGAAAACAATAACTTCCCTCTGATCTTTTCAATCTCCCTTTTCTTTCATACATGCTTACTTTTAACACAGGGATGCTGTCTTTTGCACCATCATCTGCTTTTATTCCTGACCAGCTAACATGGTTCTTGGCAGCATCTTCTCGCTCACAAATCCCTAGAATAAGGAAGAAGGAAAGGAGAAGAACAGAAAGAAAGGTTGAACTAAAAAGCTTATCAGGAAATGAGGAAAATCTCTCTGGAGAAGAGCTTCAAGGAAACTTTAAACCAGAGGTTAATGCTCCAATATTTGGAATTCGAAGGAATTTCCCTAGGGAGCCAGGGCAGGATCAAAACTCCACCTCAACATTCATGGGGACAGTTCTTTTTTTTTTTTTTTCTTTTTTTTAAAGAAATGTCTCTTTAAGATGGCATTTGCAAATCAAGTGATTTGAAAAGCATGTAATGTTGGCACAGTGTAGAGGAACAAGAAGGGATAGTCCAGTATAGTCAAACCTAGTTTTGCAGGGCAAAAGGTGCTTACATGCACCCAGAGACAGAGGGAGCTGGGCAGAGAAAGTTGCCAGGCAGAAGTATGACTTTTCATCCAGGGACATTAAAAAAAAGAAAAGAAATATTTCTTTAGGTAGCTACCCATTCCCTACCTTTAGGAGAAGTCCTTCATCCTGTCTTTCACTGGTCAGAGTGGGCAGGAACAGAGACTGACCATGAGCCATTAATCAAACTGAGCCAAATGCTCTCTTCCAGCCATCCAGAAATGAGATTGGCATTAGCTTGAACCTGTTGCTACCCAAACTGAGGAAACCTAGTGGGAGATCTGGAGTAGCTACATCCTGCCACATGCACCAAAAAGAAAATGGATGAGTATACAGAGAAGATGGTTGAAGATGTTGTGCTGAAAGAATAGTGGAGAAGAGACCCCAGAGAGAAACAGAAATGGGCCTAGAAAAAGGCAAAGATGGAACATCTAGGCATAGATGGAACATACCTCAAAATAACAAGAGCCATCTATGAGAAACCCACAGCCAACATACTGCTAAACAGACAGAACTTGGGACCATTTCCCCTGAAAACCAAAACAATAAAAGGATGTCTACTCTCACCCCTCCTGTTTAACATAGTATTGGAAGTCCTAGCGAGCAATCAGACAAGAGAAGGAAATCAAAGGTATTCAAATAGGAAAAGAGGAAATTAAGTTATCTTTCTTTGCAGATGACATGATTCTATACCTTGAAAACCCAAGAGAATCTGTCAAAAACCTCCTTGCACTAATAAAGGACTTTGGCAAAGTCCCAGAATATAAAATAAATGTTCAAAAGACAATTGCATTTCTATACACCAATAATAAACAAATAGAAACCCAAATAAAAAGCACAATTCCATTCACAATAGCCACAAAAAAAAAAGAAAAAAGAAAAAAGAAATATCTTTGCATCTTCCTAACCAGAGATGTGAAAGATTTTACAATGAAAACTACAAAACACTGCTCAAATAAATCAAAGATGGCATAAACAAGTGGAAAAATATTCCATGCTCATGAATTGGAAGTATCAGCATTGTTAAGATGTCCGTTCTTCCTAAGGCAATCTACAGATTTAACGCACTACCCATCAAATTACCAACAACATTCTTCTCAGACCTAGAAACAAAAATACAGGAATTCATATGGAGACATAAATGACCATGAATTGCCAAAACAATCCCAGCAAAAAACAAACAAACAAAAAACCCAAAAAACACAAACAAACAACAAAAAAAAGCAGGGGGCATCACACTCCCAGACTTTAAATTTTGTTATAAAGCTACAATAATCAAAACAGCCTGGTATTGGTACAAGAACAGGCATATAGACCAATGGAATAGAATTGAGACTCCAGAAACAAAACCTCAATTTCTCAACCAACTCATCTTTGACAAAACCTCAACCACCAACTACTGGGGAGAGGCGAACCTATTCAGTAAATGGTGCTGGGAAAACTGGCTGACCACATGCAGAAGAATGAAACAGTACCTGTACCTATTCCCATAATTAGCTCTAAATGGATCAGAGACCTAAACGTAAAACCTCAAACTATAAGAACCTTAGAAAATGCAGGAGACACTCTTATGGAAATTGGAACTGGCAACCAGTTCCTGATCAAAACCCCAAGTGCCCAAGTCATAAGAGATAAGATAGACAAGTGGGACCTTATCAAAGTGACAAGCTTCTGCAAAGCCACAGAAACCATCAAGAGAGTAAGGAGACAGCCCACAGACTGGGAAAAAATGTTTGCCAACTCTATGTCTGACAAAGGCCTAATATCTAGGATCTACAAGGAACTCAAACGTGCTGAAAAGAAAAAAACAAACAGCCCCATTACAAAGTGGGCAAAAGATATGAATAGACAGTTCTCAAAAGAAGACACATGAGCAACCAACAGATACATGAAAAAATGTTCTGCCTCACTAGTCATCAAAGAAATGCAAATTAAAACTACACTGAGTTACCACCTAACTCCAGTCAGAATGGCCATCATTAATAACTCGAAAAGCAACAGTTGCTGAAGGGGAACACTTCTACACTGTTGGTCGGAGTGTAAACTAATACGGCTTCTGTGGAAAACAGTGTGGTGATTCCTAAAAGTTCTAAAAATCTTCCATATGACCCTGCAATCCCCCTTCTGGGAATATACCCAGAAGAACTCAAATTGCTCTATAAAAAAGATACCTGCACATGTATGTTTATTTCAGCATTGTTCACAATAGCAAGAACATGAAACCAACCGTGCTGCCCATCAAAAGAGGACTGGATAAAGAAAATGTGGTACATATATACAATGGAATATTATGCAGTCATAAAGAACAAAATCATGAATTTCGCAGCAACGTGGATGGACTTAGAGTCTGTAATACTGAGTGATCTTTCGCAGAAACAAAGAACTGAGTATCACATGTTCTCACTCATAAGTGGACCTTGAACAGCTATCGTAATACCATAAGAAAAGGATTGACAGTGGCGGGAAACTGCAGGGGTGTGGGGAGGTGGGGAGATGGGATTGGCAGTAGTGGGAATCTGCCTGGGGAAGGGGAGGCACACCTCATCAACAAGGGGACCTGCACAATGAATATTTGTGTACCTAACCCTGAATAGTACCCCTCAATTTTAGAATAAAAAATTTAAAGGTGAAAAAAAAAAAAGAGAGATCATGGGGGCAGAGCTGGAAATTAGAAGTGTGCAAAACATATACCATTTATAGTAATGCTAGCAGGTTTATGAATATGCCAGTCACTCTACTGGTTGCACTATTATGTGACAAAGCTTTTCTCTATGGGTTATATTTCAAATAATACCATACTTCTTAGAATACATCTTAGAGACATGCAAATTTATGTTCACAGAAAAACCTGTACATAAACTTTATAGCAACTTTATTTGTAATTTTGCAAAACTACAGACAACCATAATGTCCCTTAATAGGTGAATGGTTAAACAAATTGTGGTACATCCACACCATGGAATATAGCATAGGCACTAGTAAGTTAAATGGTAATCCAGAGGGAATTATTTATTCATTTTAAAAGATGAAGCATATATTAATTTAGTTTTTATTTGCAGTAGGTATTGTACTAGGTTTTTGAAGCCATGATTCTTATCATCAATAGATTCACAGTTTAATACTGATTTAATTTCTGAATTCCAAAATGAAGACTGATGCCCCTGCAAATCCTCTGGATCTAACCTCAAAGGAAAAGATTTGTCCTGGGACATTCACTCTTTTTCCAGTCTGACTAACAAGTGGGCTCTAGTCCACTTATCCTCCAGAACAACCTAATTTGTAAATAACAAAACGTCAGGACAATTCTAAACAAGAACATTTAGACTCATGTATTCTAGTTAATGAGATCACATTTATATCAACCCAGAATCGTGATAAGACACTTTGTGGTCTTGGCCTATTTGAAGGTTAACATTTGGACAATGGACTCTGTTTTCCTTTATTTAAAAGGGTATTTTTTTCTTTATAAAGAAAGGAGATATCTACATGAGGTCTTTCAAATGCTACATTTCCAATCTTGTAACTAGGGACCCAAGTGGAAAAACTAGTTTGACAACATTCATTTGACCTTTAAGATATAGAACGTCTCTTCTTTATTGCACAACTTAGTCCTTTTTATTTCTTTGCAATCCTTGTATGGCCCATCTCCTTTCTCCTGTTACAGTTCTTGCTTTTTAATTAGGCTGGTGCATGCTAATGCACAGCTGATTGTAGGGGAACATTTTAAGTTTTATTTTAACTGCAATAAAATAGTCTTGTGCTAAATATTTGCAAAGGTCAAAATTTTTACACGGGAAAAGTATTTTTAAAGAGAATAAAAGAATATAATTGAATAGTTTTTCATGTACCCGGAACTTGGTAGATAATAAATGTGTGTTGAGTGATTGAATCAGTGAACATATGCTGAAGTTCTCTTACAATGTTCTCAGTTGCTTTAGTCAAGCATTTATTGTGTGTATTCTTTGTGCCAGGAACAGTGCAGGGGATTAAAAAAAAAAAAAAAAAAAGCAATAGAATGGGTTTTCTAGAGGAGGAGACCTATTTCTTCTAAGCAGATAGTTTCAATATAATATGATGGTAAAAATGATAGTGGCATATATAAATACCCTGAGAACAAAAATTTGAGGTTGCTTTCTCAGACTCAGGGTATAATGGATGGCTTCAAAAATGAATTAAGCCTGGGTATGGTGGCTTACAGCTATAATCCCAGCACTTTGGGAGTTAGAGGTGGGAGGATTGCTTGAGGTTAGGTGTTCGATAGCAGCCTAGGCAACACAGCAAGGCCTCGTCTCTACAAAAAAGAAAAAATTAGCTGAACATAGTGGCATGCACCTGTAGTCCCAGCTACTTGGGAGGCTGATGCAGGAGGGTCCTGTTTGAGCCTAGGAGTTAAAGGCTGTGGTGAGCTGTGTTTGTGCCACTGCACTCCAGCTTGGGTGATAGAGTGAGACCTCAACTTAAAAAAAGAAGTGAATTAATGTCTACCCAAGTAACAAAGGAATTTATGTCGGTGGATGATGAGAACAAGGTAAGAAAAGGTCAGCGTGGGCACAGAGAACACAAGAGTAAAGGTATAGAGAGATAAGCAGAAGCATCAGTAAGAAGAGAGGACTGGGAAAGAAAAACCCAGAGGTAGGAAATCCAGTAAGGGACTTGAATGTCCATTTCATTGGTCTGGAATGGAAAATAGGGGTAATGGCAAGAAAGGGCAGGCAGGACTTATCTTCTTCTCTGCTACTTTTCTTCCCTGAGTGAGTCCTCAATACCTGCAGTTGACCTTAGGGTTTTTAAGTCCACTGGACCATGGAAGAAGAAAAAACATTCAAAGGAAGTGTTAGCAATATACTTGAATCCCTGGGGGCAATGGCCCTTTCTCTCATCTACGCTAATCTACTCCCATGTAGAGGCCAACTCATGCCAAGATCAGATATCTGACTGTAACCTTCCCCTTCTGGGGCACCGGGGGTTAGGCAGGTAGATGACCCTCCTCTGGACTGCTGTTCTTTTCCATTGTCTTATTCTGGTGGCTGCTTTCAGCTGTTCCCTGTTATCAGTCTGAAAATTGTCTCATGCATCTAGTACAGCAAGAGCATTTGGGTAGAAGCATCACCTCAAAATATAGCAATCTGGTGGAGACTGGGGGAAAAGGGGCAGAACGAACTGTTTTAACTTATTTTAATCTAAGTCTAAATGTAGAGGGACGAATTAATTCTCCAATATAGTTCAATTGAGATCACCACATAAGTGAGTCAATGGATATTTGGGATCTAGCTAGTGATAACCTATGTGTAACAGGGCCTGTCCCTCTTCCCCCACCATGTTCCAGAAACTCTTGAACAAAACAAAAAACAAAGTCAATTTCCTCCCTTATCCTATCTAAGATAACCTAGATATGTCTTTGTTCACTAGGGGAGTTAGAAAGAGGATACAGAGGTCATGCAGTTTGCATGGTGTCAAGGTCTAAGGAGAAGTTATGTGATTATGTGGCTGAAGAAAAGCATAAGTAAGGGTCACTGGATCTGAGGAGGTCAAGAAACTATATCCAGTTAGGATGTTGAGTGGGTTGCCCATGTATGTTTACTGCAGTGGAGATGAAAAATCTAAGCTCCAATCATCAGACTTCTCATTAGATTTGCTAGAATAATCTGGGGCGAGTGTCCAAAAAGGCTTAGAGGATAGGGAAGGTGAATGTTTAAGCCCACTCTAGGTTGGATACTTTTAAAAAAGTTGTAGGTGGTTGTCCTGTGCATTTGTAGGATATTTTAGCAGCATCCCTGACCTATACCCATAGATGCTAGTAGCATCTTTCCCTTCCCCTATTCGTAACTGTCCCATTTGTGACAACTGGGCAATGTTGCCCCAGTTGAGAACCATTAATATACCCTTGAATGTCATGCTCCCATTACACCTTATCCAATTTAATGTGTGCAGTATTTGGTTTTCTAGTCAATCCCAACTTTTACTTAAACTGAAGCAAGTAAATCTACTTCAGTTGCTTGTTAGTTTTGGGGGAGGGAATTATGGAAAATTAACACCCGTACTAGAAGAACTTGACATTGTATTAATTACTTGCAACTTGGGCTAGTAATCTTATCTAAGTCCTCTAATTATCTGTATGATGGACTAACATTTACTATAGGAATGGAAGCAATGAAGGAAACCGAGAAAGGAAGAAGACAGATTAGACCAGAATGGTTTAAATGTTCAGAATCTTAACTTTAGGGACAAATGTTGGGGTATGTAGGAGATGAATGAAGAGGTGAGGAAGACCTTTGTCCTTTGGCCAGTCTCTCCTCAGGGGTCATTTTTCTTCTTCCTGCACTACTGCCAATATCACTTAATCCCAACTTCTTAAGGGGGTGCTCTGCTACTCCTGAGGCCTCAGCTCATTCCTGCTTCTCACCGTATGAGAGGGACGAGAAAAAACCCAGAGTTATCTTTTTGGAGGACGGTTCCCTTGTAATAAAGACTTTCCCTGCTAGGTTAGTGTTCTAGGAACCCATTCCCATCAGTGCACCAGTTAGTGATATCGTGAGAGATGATTTGTAGAAGGAATGCCCCGAGTTGTGGCAAACAGGTGACTGGTTCTTCTACCATGACAATGTACCTGCTCACATTGTGCTGAGTATTCAGCAGTTTTTGACCAAAAACAGCATGGCCCCCATGCCCCACCCTAGCTGTCCACCCAATCTCGCCCTGAGAGACTTTTTTTTGTTTCCTCAGATGAAAAATGTCCTCCAAGGGAAACATTTTGCCCATGTGGAAGAGGTGAAACAAAAAACGGCAGAAGCACTAAAAGGCCTCCAAATCGACAAGTACAAAAACTTTTGCACAGTGGAAAAAGTGTCTCAATATGTGTATTGCATCAAATAGAGAGTACTATGAAGATGACTGAAGTTTAAACATGTGAGAATAAGTACACAATTTTTTATAAATAAATTCCATTTTGGGGGGCCTCCCCCTCATATATTACTGTGGTCGGGAATGTGAACATTAGACTGTTGACCCTCCCCAAGCCCACTTGTACATCACCTACAAAGATACTAGGCATCCTGAGCTTTCAGAATTGAGAGGATCTAACTTGACTATCAGAACTTGAGTGATTTGCTGACAAAAGCCCTGGCACAAATAGTTTTTAACGGCAGTTATTTTACTGAGTTGAACTTTCTTAACATATCAGATCATTACTCTTAAGTACAAATACGTAGTCTTAGTGAAGTAACGGGGCATAGCCTGTATTGGATTTTGATAGTTCTGGCATTTGGTTCAGTAGCAGCTTGACCCTTAGTTAATTAGTCTGACAATTCCTGCTGGCTGTTTAATCAAAATACTGCAACTTTCAACTTCATCAGTAATTTAGTTCATTTGTCTTTATTATGATTCCATGATTATTTCTGGTTGGAAGATTAGTATTTTTGAGAATTGTAACTTAGTGATGAATGGCAATAATAATGCCTGGGTAAAGAATATGCATTAATACAGTCACAATAATATAATGTACTTTAAAAACAAATTTCTTTGAAGGAAAGAAAATAGCTTTCTGTTTCTTTAATACTCCAACTGTGTTTCCTATGTTTTAATCATTTAAATTACCATCAAAAATAAGAAAACAATCTAAGAGGAAAAAGCACAATGTTCTCCAAAATAGTTTTAATATTTCTGAAAATTCTACAAATAACTTTATAAAAACGGTACAATTTTGTAAAGAAACTGCTCCAATCTACTTTTTAAAAATAAATCAGTCACTTATATTTTCCAAGTTTTTTCCCAATCTTGTTTGCATGCATAACCAATTTTATATAGCTGCAATTACAGTGTAGATTCAATTTTGTATTTTGCTTTTTTCACTTAGCATTATTCTTCCATAATAATTTAAAGAGAGTTTTATTTACGGTTATTTCAAATGTAGAGAATATAATTTTCTAAACTGTACTTAAGTGCTCAATTTAAATATTTTAATGGCCAACCCAAGTCATCAAATGTACTCTGGATAAGAGTGCGTTATAGTTAATGCTTAACATTGCAGGAAGCAACTTGCATATACATTAGATTAAAGTCAAATGTTATATGCAAGTGGAAATGAGGACATTAAAGGCTGGTTGTCTTTATGTATTTTAAAATTTTTCTTTAGTTAGATGCACTTCTAGAATCGGTTAGTCTGGCTGCTAAATTTTCATGCCCTGAACTAATTCAGCCAGTTGTAAAATTGTACCTTTCTGCAGATGACTTAACATGTGCACCTCATTTATACTTGAACTTGCTATGATTCCGATAGCATTATCCTAAATGATGTTAAGAAATTGTTCATTTTCTGTGTCAGCGAAAAATGAGAAAAGGCCAACTGCATTTCGCCTGAAGAGAGTCATGTCAGAACTGACATCTTGGCAGATACAAAAATGCAAGTAAGATATTTTAACAGGGCATACTAAAACTAATGAACTGAGGACCAATATACACTTCTACATTGTATTAAAGTGGCATCTACGGAATCTACAAATGTTAAAAGACATGCTTTATTAGTTGCTGTAGGAGTCTTATTTCATTTAGTTTATTAGTTAGAAAAATAAATTTGTTTTCCTTTGGTTTAATTTTTAACCCTTATTTTAAAATATTGTTTAGGAAGATAGATTTCAGAAGTTAATTTTTCTAAATATAAAACATTAAAAGACATATTGACTACAGATCATATCTATTAAAGAAACAGGAAATCTGAACAATGAATGTTTTGCTTGACAAACTGAGTAGCCTAGTGAGGCCTTTCACAAGCAATATTGTGCTTTAATCTGAAAGTGAATATGATCCTTTGATAATTTTAAGTTATAGGATTATTTGCCAGAGCTGGGGAGGTTACTTCTACTTAATTCTCTATTAGGCTTTTGTTAATATAGGATGTCCAGTTTTAATTTTTGTATTTTCAGAGTGATTTCTTTTACCTGAGGAATTTAGAGAAGAGCAGTAGAATTGATGAAAGGAATGATAATTAAAAAATTAAATCTAATTGAGTTGTTATTCCTGAGAAGAAGCTATGATGGTTATTTATTACCCTCTTCAGATATACTGGTTATTATAATAAACCAGCAAAAGCGGTTTCAGTTGGTCACCTCTCACCTCAATCTTATTTAGAATAGAGGCTCTCAAAATATGGGTCTTAAACCATCAGCAGCAGCACCACCCGGGAATATGTGAGAAATGCAAATTCTCAGGTTTCACCCCCGATCTATTTTATCATCAGGTCATATCCATGGCTAGGGCCCAGCAGTTGGTTTTAACAAGCCATCCTTGTGATTGCAATGAAAACTAATGTTTGAGAACTGATGTTTGGGGAGTCTGTTAGGGAGAAAAACAGATAAGAATAGGGATATTTTTGTTTTATTTTTTAAAGGAAAGGATGAATGAGTTGCTTTGACCTCCAGGGCTTTTTAAAGTCGTGTGGTTAAAGAACAGAGGTCATTTTATAAAAAAGACACCCAAATGTTCATTGCAGCATAGTTCACAATTACAAAAATGTGGAATCAATCTAAATGTCCATCAACTGATCAGTAGATAATAAAAATGTGGTGCATATACACTATGGAATACTATTAAGCCATCAAAGTGAATGAAATAATGTTTTTTGCAGCAACTTGGATGGATTTGGAGACCATCATCCTAAGTAAACTAACTCAGGAACAGAAAACCAAACGCTGCACGTTCTCAGTTATAAGCTGAAGCTAAACTAAGAAGCTGCAAGGCATAGAGAATGGTTGAATGGACACTGGAGACTCAGAAATGAAGGGAAGGGGTGGAGGGACAAAAATTCACCTATCCGGTACAATGTGCACAGGTGGGAGTACACTTAAGGCCCAGACCAACAATTATTTGCACTCCTTATTAAAATAAAGAAAAAAAGTAGTGTGGTTATATTATACTGGTATATTAAAGTAAGTTTCAGTATTTCTAGTCTTGTACATATAAGATTAACCAAGCAATGCTTTATTGAGTCAGACTCACGGTGTAGTCAAACAAGACCACTGTGGGTGCTGTGTTTAGTTCCGTGTAGAGACAGGCAAGTGAGTTCTTGAGGCTGCCTCGAGTGGAAGGGGAGGCATTTTCCAAACAACTTAGTTAGCTCCATCATTACTTTATTGAAACGTTTATAAATTTGCATATTACTTGGTATATTCTACTTAATTTCCTCTCCCAAGATGCCGAGGATATGTATAATTTGCATCTACTTGTGTTATAAGAATAAGTATATTCCATCTGGAGTTGTAAAGTTGAACAAGCTCTTTAAATTCTTTCCTGCTTTTGATCTTGTAAGAGAACATATAGAAGAACCTTGAAAATGAAAAGGACACTAATATTCAAATGTAAAGTAGAAATGTTATTAACCTTTTTCTTTTTTGTTTTTTTTCTTTTAGATGAACATAAGCTTTAATTAACCTTTTTCTTTCTCCGCTTTTTATTTATAAATCTTGGGAAAGGTAATAGCCCAAAGATTAGAAAGGCGATGACTTTTCCTCCACTGGCTTCCCGGTGCCCCTGGGTTTACTCTTGAAGAATGTGTTAAGTGTCATCTGTGGCGACATCTAGGTTCTTGGTAATTGGAAGCTGGGCACAGTTGGGCAAGCATTCGTGATTATATCCTCTAGATTGGGCCTACAGGTTGAAAACACTTGGAGGACAAAAGCTGCATGTTGCTTCCCTATGTCTGTCGTATCTCAACATCCAGCCTAAATTGCAGAGTTCAGAGCTCAAGAAATGTTGTGATGGTTTGAATGTGTCCCCTCCAAGATTCAGGCATTATCAATGTGATAGTATTAAGAGGTGGAGCCTCTAAGAGGGTAGTAGGTCAAGGCTGGTGCAGTTGCACCAGCCTGTAATTCCAGCACTTTGAGAGGTTGAGTTGAGAGGATTGCTTGAGCCCAGGGGTTTGAGACCAGCCTGGGCAACATAGCAACATTTTTTTTTTTTAAATTGGAGTCTCTCTCCATCACCCAGGCTGGAGTGCAGTGGCAGACTCATGGCCACCCCAGCATCCACCTGCTGGGCTCCGGTGATCCTTCCACCTCAGCCTTCCAAGTAGTTGGAACTATAGGTGTGCGGTACCATGCCTGGCTAATTTTTGATTTATTGTAGAGATGAGGTCTCACCAAGTTGTTGGGGCTGGTCTTGAATGCCCAGACTCAGGCAATCCACTTGCCTCGGCCTACCAAAGTGCTGGGATTACAGGCTGAGTCGCTGAGCCCAGCCCATAGCAACATCTTATCTCTACAAAACATTCTTTAAAAAATTAATCAGGAATGGTGGCATGTACCTGCAGTCCCAGCTACTCCCTAGGGTAAGGTGGAAGGATTGCCTGAGCCCAGAAAGTCAAGGCTACAGTGAGCCATGAACGTGCCACTGCATTCCAGCTTGGGGAACAGAGTGAGACCCCCATCTCAAAAATAAAAGAAAATAAAATAAGCAAATAAAAAATAAAAGAGGGGGCATTTAGGTCATGAGAGATGAGACCTCATGAATGAGATTAAGGCTCTTCTAAAAGAGGCTTCCCACAGCCTTAGGCTTGCTTGTTCTTCTGCTCTTCTGCTAAATGAGGCTGCAGCAAGAAGGCCCTTTGTAGACAACCAGATGCCAGTTCTTTGATCTTGGACTTCCCGACCTCCAGGCCTATGAGAAAATAAATTTCTGTTATCTATAAATTAACGAGTCTCAGATATTCTGTTATAATAGCTCAAAGGACAAATACCGTAAATGAGTTTGGGAGTACTTGAGGGTAATGGAAGGGCCTGGTCTCGCCACAGTATTTATTTAGAATTTAAAATTTTTTAAATTTTTCTTTATTTTAAACCTGTGGGTTACAATTCAGGGTTATGTATACAAATGTATATTATGCAGGTACCCTTGTTGATAAGTTGTGCCCCTCCCTCTCCTGGCAGTTGCCCTCAACTGCCAATCCTGTCCCCTTCCCTTGGCAGTTTCCCACTACTGCCAATTCCTTTCTTATAGTATTATGATAACTGTTCAAGGTCCACTTATGAGTGAGAACATGTGGTACTCTGTTCTTTGTTTTTGTGATAGATCACTGAGTATGATAGACTCTAAATCCATCCAAGCTGCTGTGAAGTCCAAATGCTTGTGCTTCTTTACAGCCGCATAATATTCCATTTCACCATAGTATTTAAACTTATCATCTGCTCCCAGACCTGATTCTTTTCCTTGCTTCATTTTTTTTCCTTATAGCAATCATCACTTTCTAACATTTCATGTATTTTATTTAGTTTATTTTTCTCAGTCCACCACAAGGAGAGAGATTTTTTATTTGTTTGGTTCTCCATTTTATCTTCCCATAAGACCACTTAAAACAGAGCCTGGAGCAAAGGAAACAGTGAGTAAATACTGGGGGTGCTGAAAGAATGTATACACATTTGCTCAAAAGATAGCATTAATCAAATGAATGTTAGCATCACCATGCAACAGGCAGGATAGTAGAATTGGCCAGTGCAACCATCTACCAAGTGTGACTTGTTATTGTTATATATTGAGTATGACAATTTAAATACAGTTTTTTCCTTATTTAAAAATGTGTATACTTTTTTTTGCACCCTCTGTAGTAATTGAGTGATTTAAGAATTGCTATCATGACATTCATTCATTCAAGAACTATTCATTAAACACCATTTTCTTCTAGGCACTATGCCTAGTGCGATGGTAAATAGTAAACAACAGACTTTATCCTGAGTTAACAGCTTAGTATCATCCCTACCTGTTCTAGGTCTTATTGCATTTTTTTCTCATATAGAGTCAATGTGTCTATTACAGTTGGTAGTTCTCTCCTGTAATAAAGCATTTTCCCACAAAGAACAGAACAGTGTTTCTCAAAGTATAGTCCCTATTCCAGCAGTATATACCTCACTAGGAAAGTTGTTAGAACTACATCTCAGTTCCATCCTAGAACAGCTAAATCAGAAATTCTGGAGGTAGGACCCAATAATCTGTGGTTCAACAACCCCTCCAGGTGATTCTAATACACTCTCAAGTCTGAGAACCACTGCAGTAGAGGACTCAAATCTAAAGCTACCATGTGAGTACTTTTGACAAAGTAACTGGGGCTACTAACACATTGGTAATTTAACTGTTCAGTTCCTTTTATGTGGCAAATAGTATGTATAATAACTAGGTATCAAGAATAGGAAAAACAAAGGTATTTGAATTCGTTTCCTATTGCTGTTGTATCGAATCACCATAATTTTAGTAGCTTAAAAGAATTTGTTGTCTTAGCGTTCTGGAGGTCAGCAGTCCAAAATATACTCCACTGGGCTAGAAGCAAGGTGTTGGCAGGGTTGTGCTCCTTTAAGAGGTTCTAGAAGTTATCTGTACTCCTTGGCCCATAGTGCCTTCCCCCACTTTCAAAAGCAGCAGTGAAGTATCTTCAAGTCTCTCTGACTCAATCCCCTTGTCTCCCCGTGTCACCTATAAGGACCCTTGTGATTACGTTGGGCACACCCAGCTAATCTAGGATAACTTGTCATCTCAAGGTCCTTTACCTAGTCGTAACTATGAAGTCCCCTTTTGCCATGCAAGGTACCATATTCTCAGGTTCCAGGGCTTGGGGTGTGGACATCTTGTTGTGGCCATTCCACCTACCACAGAGCTCATTAGCTGGAGTAAAATACCAAGCAGCTCACATCTTAAAAATGGATGACTTAAAATGTCAAAGCAGTTTCTTGAGGAGTAACAAAAGCAGTAATTACAGAGAACTAGACAGAAAGGAGGCCTTCAAGATCTATTAAAAATCCATTAAAAATGAAACATTTTATGTGGTTAGTCATAATAAAGACAGATACTTATATCTATTGTATTTATGGTGACGGAAACTACAGAGCAAAGGCCAGTTCTAAGGGAAGGTGGGATGGGCGGATCCACTGGGGTTGACATAGCCAAGGTTATTTGAAGGGCACCAGGAAAATTCCTTTAAGCTAAAATACCTCTATTGACAACATTAGTGAGCTCTCATTGAAACTCTTATCTTTAAAGTAGAGAAACATCTAGAAAGGGCCACTTCTAATTAAGGCCTGAGTCAGTTCTTTGCTTCAACAAAATTTATGTGTAAAATTCCATTAAAATGGACTTGATTGATTGCCTGGAAGGAGAAAAGCCATAACATAGAAGTCTGAGACACTATTTACTAGCAGTATGAGGTTTAATTTTCTTTTCTGTAAAATTCAGCTAATTATTCTTTCATCATAGGATTATAGTGTGAATTAAAAGATATAGTACATCTAAAACACTGTTCCCAAAGCTTGGAACACAGTTAATTGTTCAGTAAGTGCTAGCTGCATTTATTAGTATTGTTTTCATTATTATTTATTATGAGTCTAAAACACTGAGAAAGATAAATGGGAATGCTGTTGCCTTCCTTGGCCTTGTTGTTGATGATGGATTTCAAAGGCTGGACATAGATGAAGAGTTAATGCTGAGCAAGTCCTTGGGCAGTCATGTTTTCTTTCACCCTACTTCCTGAATCTCAGTGGAGATTGAGAAGATGAGGAAGAGGAGCTCCTTGAATAAGGAGGATAAGAGATTCAGACATGAAGGTAATGATGGACAAACTGGAGTTACTTCATAATTTTGCTGAGGGTCAGAGTGGAAAGTCCACTAGCCTATCAGCGAGTTCATGTCAGGTATCATTTTTGCACAATGCCCACCACCCATAGGTGTTAAACAAATGTTTATGGAATGAATGAACTCTGTTCCTTTTTGGTGACCCCTCATTGTGTTCTTAGGTTACAGCCTCCTTCTGACTAGCCTGGGGTGACCCCAACTTCTGCCTTCAAGTCTCTGGGACTAAACATCATGTATTAGGATACGTTCTCTGATTTCTTTCCTGAGACCTCCAAGATAGAATTTGCCACCCTCCTACTCTACCCTTGATCTACGTGCTTCTTTTGTATAATCTGTATCATGTTTTATCACTCTGAAAATAACTCTATATGCTTGACTACAAGTTCATGGAAGACAGGGGCCATATTTTATCTACCTTCCTATTTTTAAACAAAGCCCGGAGCAGAGAAGGTGTTTACTAACATTTGTTTGCTTAATGAAAATGAAGGCTGAATGGATTCAGTAGGAGTTTTAGTTGGGAGAATTTTAGACTATGGTGTTGAAATAATCATTATTATGGGGATAAAGTCCATAGATGGAGGCAATGTGGATGACTGGGAACCAGAGGTGGAGCCTCAGAAGGTGGAAGAGTTACCTGTGTATTGGTTGGCAGTGGTGATGAGGGAGATAAGTAGAGAGAATGGCCTTTCAAAGGAGAGACAGAGAAAAAAATATGAAGGCCAAAATGAGAATAAGGAGTACTTTGTAATGAATGGTTATTCCATCCCCAAGGAAGGTCAAAGAACATACCCTGGAAAGAGGGTCATGGAGAGATTGTGAGATACTCTTCAAGGTTATCTATTTTCTCAGACTCAAAATTTCTATATGTTTACCCATCTTTATCTCCTTCTTTTTTGTTTCAAAGTAAGTTGTGCTACTCTTTCTTTTCAAGAGTGATTTCTCCACTTGTTGTGTTAACCTTGTTCCCTCCTGTCTTCTTGTTTATCGATTATATACCTTCTTTTCTTCCATTTCAATCTTCTGCTCTATTCTTTCTCCTGTTCTCAAGAAATATGCCCAAGTCTTTCTCACTCTAAAATCTTCCTTTGACCTTGTTATCTCCTTTTAGCTGCTCTCTAAATTCTTGTTTCTCCTTCATTGCTAATCAGGTTGTTCACATGCCTGCCTTTGTTTCTTCACCATTGAACTTATCCAGGATGGTGGCATTGTTGCTGAAGCTGCTTAGCCACTATCAGTGATCTCCAGTCACAAAATACATTGTTATTTCTTAGCCCTCAATCCACTAAACCTTCAGAGACATCTCACACTCCTGACTTTTTATCAAAACATGACTATCAGCATTTCTATCTAGAAGTACTCTGTAGTAATTAATTGATTGATTAAACAAATATTAATTGAGTGGTTATTGTGGACCAACACCATTCTAAGGTGATGAGCCAAACCAGACTAGGTCCTTGGCCCTGGTGCAAGTTCAAGTTTAAATTGGTGGGTGAGACAGTCAGTTTATCACACAAGTAATTAACATCACAGTTGAGAAAAGGGTGACCAAACAATCCTCCAATAGGAAGATGTGATGTCATGAGAGAGGTCAGACAAGGCTGCTCCTGTGGAAAGACATTTAAGCTGAGGTCTGAGGTGTGTGTAGCACTGAACTGGGCTAAGGGAAAAATGGAAGTGTGTTTAAGCACAACACATTCAAACTGCCGATGGTAGAAGAAAATGTGAAGAGTATGAGGGACTGAATGAAGGTTCAGTGGAGAGCTCTAGGGAGTGCCAGAAGGGAGATACAGCAGAATCTGAATCCCCAAAGCTCTATAAAGCATGTGAAAGAGTGAAGTGATGGGGACTTATTGAAGAATTTTGAGCAGGTGGATGGCAAAATCAGATTCATATTTTGGAAAGATTGTACTGGCTGCAGCATAATAGGCTAGCAGGGAGCAGAACGGATGGGTTCATTAGCCAGTTGAGGCTGACACATGATGCAAGCAAGGGATGACGGCGCCTTGAACCAAAGGAGTGATGGTGAAGGACTAAATACAGTAATTGATCTCATAGTGCTTGGGAAACAAAGGCAATAAAGAAAAATTAATGTTCCTTCTATGTATTGTCAACCGTCTTTAGTCAGACAACATTGGCACTTTTGTGTAGCACTTGTGATACAGGTTCACAACTGCATTCTTTTCCCCCTCCCACGACATTTCCCCCATCTGATTTGCTTTCCTCAGTGTGCTGCCCTGTCACAGCACTGATCACATTACACTGTGTTTACTGGTTTGCTTGTTTGTCTCCGCCCAATAAATTGTAAGCTCCTTAAAGGTAAACTCAAGGAGCTTAGGAATCACCTGGAGATTTTGTTATGATATACACATTCTGACTCATTAGGTGTGAAGTAGAATCTGAAATGATCCCTTTTTAAAAAAAAAACTCAGGGTCTCACTCTATCACCTAGGCTGGAGTGCAGTGGTGTGATCATGGTTCACTGCAGCCTTCAACTCCTGGTCCTAAGAGATCCTTCCGCCTCAACCTCCCTAGTAGCTGGGACTACAGGTGTGCACCACCATGCCTGGCTAATTTTTTGATTTGTGTGTGTGTGTGTGTGTGTGTGTGTGTGTGTAGATGAGGTTTCACTATGTTGCCCAGGCTGGCCTCGAACTTCTGGACTCAAGTAAAGTGCTGGGATTACAGACCATGCCCTGCTGACTGGACTTACTAACGTGTTTTTAGAGTTATCCTTAGGTAAGATTGAATTTGTAGCTGAAAAAGAACAGTCTCTCTAAAAGAAGAAACAGATGTATTAAAGAACAAAAGCATCTTAATGGTTTTGTTAAGGTTGCTATGGAAATGACTGAATGCAAATTTTATTTTAAGTCCCTTGAAGTCAGCTATCTGTAGAGAGGAGAGAATAGCTTTGGAGCAGATTCTCTTTCTTTCTCTCTCTTTTTTAAGACAGAGAAGAGAGAGAGAAAGGGGAACCAGACTTAAGTTTGGGGCAAAAAGAGTTTGATAATTTTTAATCTTAAAGACATCTGTGAGATTAGTTAGGCTTGTGTTCCTCAGATTTGAGAATCACCTGGAAATTTTATTAAAACACAAACTCCTGGGCTGCATTTCAGAAATTCTGATTTAGTAGGTCTGGGCAAGCCACACTTGCATTTCTAATCAGTTTCCTAACTAGGTGTGATGGCTCGCGCCTGTTATCCCAGCACTTTGGGAGGTGGAGGCGAGAGGATTGCCTGAGTCCAGGGGTTTGAGACCAGCCTGGGCCACATGATGAGACCTTGTCTCTACAGTAAATCAAAAAATTAACCAGTTGTGGTGGCCCATGCCTGTAGTCCCAGCTACTTGGAAGGCTGAGGCGGAAGGATTGCCTGAGTCCAGCAGGTCAAGGCTGCAGTGGCCGTGAGCGTGCCACCGCACTCCAGCCTGGGTGACAGTGAGACTCTGACTCAAAAAAAAATTTCCAGTGATCCTGA
>CAUYQG010019172.1:0-14269 GCA_963574415.1 Tarsius wallacei
ACAGAAATTCATATGGAAACATATATGACCATGAATAGTCAAAACGATCCTTAGCAAAAGATACAAAGTGGGAGATATTACACTTCCAGACTTCAAACTTTACTATAAGGCTACAATAATCAAAACAGCCTGATATTGGTACAAGAACAGGCATGCAGACCAATGGAACAGGATAGAGATTCAAAGCAAAACCTCAATTTCTGAACCAACCCATCTTCGACAAAGCCTCTGACAACAACCACTGGGGAGAGGAGAATCTATTCAGTAAATGATGCCGGGGAAAATGGCTGACCACATGCTGAAGATTAAAACAAGACCCCTACCTATCACCACACACAAAAATCAACTCTAAATGGATCAAAAACCTAAATGCAAAACCTCAAACTATAAGAACCTTAGAAAATACAGGAGACACCCTTATGGAAATTGGAACTGGCAACCAGTTCCTGATCAAAATCCCAAGTGCCCATGCCATAAGAGATAAGATAAACAAATGGGACCTCATTAAACTGTCAAGCGCCTGCAAAGTCAAAGAAACCATCAAGAGAGCAGGGAGACAGCCCACAGAATGGGAAAAAATATTTGCCAACTATATGTCTGACAAAGCCCTAACATTCAGGATCTACAAGGAACTCAAATGTGCCAAAAGGAAAAAAAACAAACAGCCCCATTAAAAAGTGGGCAAAAGACATGAATAGATACTTCTCAAAAGAAGATATATGGGCAGCCAACAGACACATGAAAAAGTGCTCAGTCTTACTAATCATCAGATAAATGCAACTCAAAACCATATTGAGATACCACCTAATCTCAGTAAGAATGGCCATCATTAATAAAACAAACAACAACAGATGCTGGCAAGAATGTGGAGAAAAAGGCACGCTTCTACACTGATGGTGGGAATGCAAACTAGTGCAACCTCTTTGGAAGACAGTGTGGTGATTTCTGAAAGAACTAGAAATTGACATTCCATATGACCCAGCAATCCCCCTATTGGGAATATACCCGGAAGAACTCAAATCATTCTGCAAAAAAGATACCTGCATACGCATGTTTACTGCAGCACTATTCACAATAGCAAAAACATGGAACCAACTGTGCTGCCCACTGAAACTAGACTAGATAAAAAAAATGTGGTACATATGCACAATGGAATTTTATGCAGCCATAAAGAGGAACAAACATATGGACTATGCAGCTGCTTGGATGGATTTAGAGTTGATCATATTTAGTGATCTATCACAGAAACAAAGAACAGAGTACCATATGTTCTCACTCATAAGCGGACCTTGAACAATTATCATAATACTATAAGAAAGGGATTGGCAGCTGAGGGAAACTGCTAGGGGAAGGAGGAGCACACCTCATCAACAAGGGTACCTGCATAATCAACGTTTGTATACCTAACCCTGAATTATACGCCACATCTTTAAAATAAAAAAGCAAAACAAAAAAAATAGAAAGAGAGTTTGTTTAAGCTATGCGACAGTCCTAAAAGGAAGAATGGTTAAAGAACCTTACAGGTATCTTGAGATCAGGAACATTGTAGTCATGTTTACTAAATATTATTTAATGAATGAATGAATGAATGGAAAGGTCTCTGTAGGCAAAGAAACTAATCCAGGAAGCACCACTTTCTGTGTAAGAAGAGGAATGGTGGGCAGACTGACCAGGTATTCTGGCAAAGAATAGACTGGTAGATAAGTAACAATCAAGAATTTTCATGGATTAGCTAGGCTGGGCGTGGTGGCTTCCACCTGTAATCCCAGCACTTTGGGAGGCCAAGGCAGGAGAACCACTTGAGCCTGAGATTTCCAGACCAGCCCAAGCAACATAGCAAGACCACATCTCTACAAAAAAATTAAAAAAGAAATTAGCTGAGCATGGTGGCACATGCCTGTGATCCCCCAGCTTCTCAGGAGGCTGAGGCAAAAGGATTGTCTGAGCCCAGGAGGTCAAGGCTGTGATGAGCCATGATTGTGTCACAACACCCCAGCCTGGGTGACACAGTGAGACTCCAACTCAAAAAAAAGAAAGAGAGAGAGAAAGAAAGAGAAAAACTCCATGGATTAGAAATCAATGGAGGATGACTCTTGAGGAATTAGGGTGCAGGAGAGAGTATAAAGTAGGGACAAAAGGAAAAATGCCAGGGAACCAGTTATCAGACTTGGTTCCAGGATGGAGACTTCTGTCAGAACTATAGTACAGAGTCAGAGTGGAGTCAGCAGTAAGAGGCCTCTTTGCTTAGAGCTAATGATATTCTCCTTGATTCCAGTGGAGTCTAGGGCAGAGCTCAACTTACCAGTAAAAAAAGATTTGCTCCAACTCAGAGAGTCGGTGAACAAACTGATATGGAAGCCAGACTGGTCATGACTCCACCCTCTCAAAGGTTCCTGTAGCCAGTTTTACAGGATCAAGCTACCAGTGCATAGGGGGAACTCTTTTTTGGTGGAGAGTAAGAACAAAATTTAGGCAAAAGTTTTCGCTTCCTCGTCTTTAGCTAACATTAACTTAGGGATAGTAATATAGCTTCTTTGTATGTAAAGCATGTCATGTGCTTAAGACTGTGCCTGACATATACTTAGTTGCACAAAAGATGCTAGCATTGTTGTTGTTATTTTATTTCAGGGAATATAGAAGACTTACTACATGCCAAACACATCCTCTCACTTAGCCCACCCAATGTACTTTGAGGTAATTGCTACTGTTACCACATGTTTATGAATGAAAAAACTGAGACCCCAAGAAATGATGTAACTTGTCCAAAGTTACACAGTTAATGCCTGGAGGAAATGCCACTTCAAACCCATTTGTCTGCAGCAGAATCCTTGCTCTGACGACATACGGATCCTTGAAACTATAAAACCATACCTGGGTCTTGACTCTGTTTTGGAATTTCATGCGGCCGCTCCCCATTGGCTTCTCAGAAGGGTGAACATCACCATATGGTGCTCATAGGCAACTTTGTCCTGACACTGACTCCTCAGAGGTTTCTAAAGGGCAATAATGAGCTCTGCTCTAATCTGTTCCAAGGTGGCAGGTGAACTTCCCAAAAGAATTCAAAATATACGTTCCCACAGAAGATTAGTGAGAAAGCATTCAGCTATGCATGAGGGCTCTCCTTTAACCCTCAGGCGTGCCTGCAGTTCTGCTGGTCTCTGGGCTGTCAATAGCATGACTGAGTTCCAGAGCCCCAGAACACCCAGCTAAAAGTGCTAAGGCAAGACAAATGCCAGATGCAGAAGCATTAAAGCAAGATTCGTGATGAACACCTGGGCCTGTGCTCACAGAAGGCCTGGCTGGACCAGCTCTAAAACTGCCCATCCAAAGGGACAGGACTATACGTGGGAAAAGAATGTTCAGGACCTTCTGGTTCTTCTGATTCTGTCTCTGGAGCACTGTGAACCTCTAGGAGAGAATTTCTGAGAGTCTGGATCAGATTTAATCAGAACAACATCAAAAATGCTGAGGGTTGAAGTCCAGAACACTATAAGTTATTTCAGGAAACTGGCTAGGCTGAGAAATCAACACTTCAAAAAGACAAGTGTTCACCTCTGGAATTTGATGAAGATGGGCCAGGATTTTAATACTATAGGATACCACATGGTTTCGCTTAAATGTAGGACCAAAAAAAGGTAAACTCATAGAAGCAGAGAGTAGAATAGAAACTATCAGAAGCTGGGGTGGGAGGTACAAAGGGCACAAAATTTCAGTTAGACAGGAGAAAGAAGCTCAAGAGCTTTATTGTACAACACGGTAACTATAGTTAATAACAATGTATTGAGTTCTTGAAAATTGTTAAGAGAAAAAAATAAAGGAAATTGTTAAGAGAGTAGATTTTAAGTGTTCTCATAACAAAAAACAGTAAGTTTTGAGGTAATGCATATATTAATGAGCTCCGTCTAGCCATTCCACCATCTATACATATTTCAAACCATCATAGTGTACATTACCAATATATAATTTTTCTTTTCTTTTCTTTCTTTCTTTTTTTAAGAGATTAGGTCTCACTATGTTGCCCAGGCTGGTCTCGAACTCCTGGGCTCAACGATCCACCCAACTGGCCTCCAAAGGGCTGGGCTACAAGCGTGAACCATGGTGCCCAACCTAAAATTTTTATTTGTCAATTAAGTAGATAAATAAGGAAGTAAATTAAAGATCACATTAAGAATACATAGGCTGGGCTCGGTGGCTCAGCCTGTAATCCCAGCACTTTGGGAGGCCAACGTGAGTGGATTGCCTGAGCCCGCGGGTTCGAGACCCGCCTGGGCAACTTGGCGAGACCTCATCTCTACAATAAATCAAAAAAATTAGCCGGGCGTGGTAGTGCACGCCTGTAGTTCCAGCTATTTGGAAGGCTGAGGCGGAAGGATCACCGGAGCCCAGCAGGTTGAGGTTGCGGTGGCCGGGAGCGGCCACTGCACTCCAGTCTGGGTGACAGAGTGAGACTCCAACTCAAAAAAAAAAAAAAAGAATACATGCATTCATACACATCACAGAACTTAGCTAGGCTAAGATTTCAGGCAAGTTAAAGAGGAAGCTTATTCCTTGGCAGTTTAAAGGCGTGTTGGAGCACAGTGATGGCCTCATGGCAACTGTAATCCCCAGCAGTCTCTGGACACGGTCACTGCCCATGCCATCCCCTTCAGGAGGAAACTTCATCATTCTGGCTCGTTTAGAGCTGAAGGTCCCAGTCTCTGCTGCACACAGAGATGCAGTTTGCTGGCTTTCCCAAGACCCTGAGTTCTCTAAACACCATCCTCTCCCCTGTTGAAGAAATCAGACCGGGGTCCACAGTAACACACTCGGCCTTTGGACCATGCAGCTTTGGAGACTTCACTAAAGACCAGAGAATCAGAAATGAGGCATTGCTGGTAAGAATGGAACTCCACCTAGCACACTCACAGTAACTGGCACGCAGTGTGACGCGGCCGGCTCATCTCTCGCTCCAGTCGCGTCTTCTCATCTGCGTTGGGATGACCTTGTACTGTCTTTTTGTCTGGACTACGCAGTCTCCAGCACAGTGACACACACATGCAGGTACTTCAAATCCCACAGATTTCTGGATTGCTTGGGGCCAGTTGACATTCGTTGGGAGACACTCGTGGAAAAGGAAGTATGACTCAGAAAATTCTAGCTACTGCCAGTTCGCTTGTAATCCCAGCAATTTGGGAGGCCGTGATGGGAGGATTGCCTGAACCCAGGAGTTGGAGACCAACTAGCCACACGGCTGGTAAAGCTACCTGGGGAAGACATGCTGATTTTCTCTTCACCTTACTATGCAATGCAGGTGAGCAGATGGTTGCAACAGAGCTAAGAATCATCAAGGTCCTATTGTGAAATGTAAGGCGAAATCTACAAGATCTCTCCGTTTATCTCTCTGCATCCAGGTGCAGCCTAAACCTACTCCCCACCCTTGCAATACAAAACACAGGAAGGAGCATCAGGGATGGTCCAGGAGGCGGCTGGAACTGCTGACACCAACAGCAGCCTCAGCAGTGGGATGCCACGTCTATTTCCACGGAAATAGACAGGCTTTGGGCAGATTCGAAGAAGACACTTAAAAATAATTCTGCAGCTTCCTTTGAGTTGAGATACACCGTCAGCTGACGTGCATTTTAGAGATCCCCTGTCGACATGTGTCTGGAGAAGGGATGGATTAATAATTGCTTACATTTCTATAGTGCTTTTCATTCCCCAAAAAAATCCCAAACAAGGGAAACAAGCTGAATCTTTTCTTCTTATTTAAAGGAAAAACCCTAGTGAATTTTAAAGCAATCCTAAACACTAGAACTAATGACAAAGAAATCCCCTTTTTAAAAGTGTCAGGACATAATTATTACTTTTTAAAACTTAAATAGTATCCACGTGGGTCCCGAGAACTCGCAAAGAAATGCCGCCATCACCACTGAACAGGGCTATCATCTCTTTCCAACAGAGACAACTGGTTGCGGTGCCAGGAGATTTAGAGACATCATGGGTGAAGAGATACAAATAATAATAATAATTAACAATTGCACAGGAAGCGCCATCTGGAGCATCTGATAACACAGCAGGAGACGGGTACAGATGGGAAAAGGTGGGTGGCACAGGGTAGAGCTTGTCCTGATTGCATGGGCTTGGGACCCCAGACACACTCAGATTTGTGTAGGCTTTGGTTCTTTCCAGTCCCTGCTACTCAAATGGAGCTAGCCAGGCCCGAGCCAGCAAGCTTCACCCGTGTCCAAAAAATCTGGGCTGCCTCCAGACCACGGTATTATTCTGTCTGGCATCGTGACAAGGTCAATAATACATTTACCAGTGTTTGATAATCCTAGATTAATATAGCTTTTCATTCTCTAAAGTGCAGATTCTTTCTTATCTTTAACGCGAGTGATTTGCATATACTTCCACATAGTAATTCCAGGCAGAATACTGCTTATTCTGAGCTTTTTACCCTGATTGGCAGCTCATTAGAACCTTGAAATGTTAGCAGGTGTCGAGCTGAAAAGACATCACAAACCCAGCAATAGCACAGACAACAGCTTTTTAATCATCTGCTAAAGTCACGCAGTTCCCAGCTATCTGGCGCTTTTAGGATGAGTAGTGTCTTGATCCTGGAGGACTCTTGTGCAAGGAGGACCTCTGCTGTTAAAAAAGAACCAGCATCTTTGGAGGGACGTGAACATACACGTCCAAAAGGGCACAACAGAAAGGAGCAACCAGAAGGATGCTTACAGAGGAAACAGGAGTTGTTGTTATTGTTGTTGTTGTTGCTGCTGTTATTTTTAAATCTATTTATTTTCTTTCTACAAAGATACCAAACTAGTGTGAGATGGACAGTCACATCCCCAGCCGCCCAGCTGCCACAGTTAGTGAACATGATCTTACGATGGAAAAAGGCCGAAAAGCACATCGTGGAGAGGATACGCGTATCTCATCATTCTTTCCCTTTAGTGTCATCGTGTGAATTCCTCATGTATACCACCCACTTGATAGTCATCCTGGAGATCATATTCTCAGCATGGGGTAGATGTGGAAAGGGGAGAACTTTCCTCCCACCATGTCACTGGGAAGAAAAACCTGTCACCTCGACTGCCTGCACACACCCTCTTCCCACAGAGGGCTCTGTGCATGACAAAGATTATCTCCTCTCAACTTGATTTTTCCAAAAAAGGTATTGATGCCACAAATCTTCACAGAGGTTTCACTATTTGCTTAGACTTATATTAGGTGCAGTGAGGAATACAAATAGGTGTGTGTGAGAGAGGTTTGCCTTTGAGAAGAAGCAAAAAATAAGGTATGCACGCATTAGAACAAATAATACAATCAAAGAGATGCCTTAAAGCATGAGATCACTTTGTGCTAAGAGCATATTGAAAACAGTAAGTGATATTCGCTTAACGAAATCAGAGAATTCTGGAAATTGAAGAGGACAGGGGAATCTTTGAAGAACAGGGTCTTCAAGAAAGGGAAGATTTGAGTAAGCCAGAAAAAAAAAGAGAATATTTCAAGTTGAAAATTAGAGTAGGATTTACTTGGATAAGGATAGGGATTGGGAATAATTCAGGTTAGCTGAAGATATGGGGTAAAATTTTGACTCTCTTTGAATGTTTAATTCAATGATACCCAAATATTTTGAATTGTGCATCTTATCTGTAAAGATTTTTGATCATACACCCTTAGTCTGTGTGTGTATGTATGTGGATCCATACATACGTATGTTCATATGTATGTATCTGTATACACATAATCCATGTATAACAAACTGATATATTATGGACTTTATAGTATATTTTAAAGAATGAAATGAATAATATTTTAGATTGCTTTATTTTATATATTTATGATACAAAAATCCTTTTGTGATCTCTAAAAAAATCAATATTTTAATAAGAACAATATGATTTAATACAATTTTTGTTCATATTTATGTAACACTTAGTAACAAAGGGATTCAAAAGTCTGGTTAGTTTATTTCATCTAAATAATTGATTTTAAGCTGGGCTCGGTGGCTCAGCCTGTAATCCTGTGCCTTGGGAGGCTGAGGTGAGTGGATTGCCTGAGCCCGCGGGTTCGAGACCCACCTGGGTAACTTGGCAAGACTTCGTCTCTATAATAAATCAAAAAATTAGCCGGGTGTGGTAGCGCGTTCTTGTAGTTCCAGCTACTTGGAAGGCTGAGACGGAAGGATCGCCGGAGCCCAGCAGGTCGAGGCTGCGGTGGCCGGGAGCGTCCACTGCACTCCAGTCTGGGCGACAGAGTGAGACTCCAACTCAAAAAATAAATAAATAAATAAATAAAATAATTGATTTTAGCATCTAACATAGGTAGCAAAAGATATGAGAGTAGGATTTTTTTTCACTTTTAAATAAGGAAGACATCTCAAAAGAATGTATCAAGTTCAACAACATTCTATATCTTATTCAATGTCAAATGCCCTTAAATGTCATTAAAATATGTGTT
Organism: Tarsius wallacei; assembly: GCA_963574415.1. Classification (NCBI taxonomy): domain Eukaryota; kingdom Metazoa; phylum Chordata; class Mammalia; order Primates; family Tarsiidae; genus Tarsius; species Tarsius wallacei. The sequence goes on from CAUYQG010019172.1 coordinate 8,446, forward strand.
GCTGCTTGACTTTGTTTTCTAAAGATAGAGACAAATTAGCCATGAAGTTAATGAAGCTTAATTCAGAACCCCTCACCTTCATGGGCATCTCCCAGGACTGTATCCATACCACCATATACTTCTGTAAAGGTTGCAAAGGTGAGATTAAGGAACTGGGCACAGTGGTTCATGCCTATAATCCCAGCACTTTGGGAGGCCAAGGTGAGAGGATTACCTGAGTCCAGGGGTTCGAGACCAGCCTGGGCAACTTGGCAAGACCTCATCTCTATAATGAATCAAAAAATTAGCCAGGTATGGTGGCGCATGCCTGTAGTTCCAGCTACTTGGAAGGCTGAGGTGGAAGGATCAACTGAGCCCAGCAGGTCAAGGCTAGGGTGACTGTGAGCATGCCATTGCCCTCCAGTCTGGGCAACAAGAATGAGACTCTGACATTTAAAAAAAAAAAAAGGTGAGATAAGGAAGGTCATTTGAGTACAATTTTTTTCCACTGTGCTTTCCTTCTGTTCCACATCCCTTCGTGGTCATGTGATGCTAGTGTGATGGATACCAGTAGCCGAAACCATTTTTGGGATCTGAATAAGAGGAAGTAGAGTTGGAAATACATTTAGTTTGGGTTTAAAGGGAGATATGTATGTGGTTTTTTAGGTTTTCCCATGTGCAGTTATGTTATCACTAGCTATTCCAGTAGAGGATGCCTTCCAGAAATACTCTTGCATACTATCTAACTCATCTGTGGCAGTGACAAGAAGGTGGATATCACATGTGAATGTGTCCAGTGGCATGCAGGACCAAATGTATGTGGAAGCGGAAGAAAACAAAGGTTGAAGTTATGGAACCAGAAGCAAGTCCGTGGAAAATTCTTCCAGTCATCAGATTTGTAAAATTACAAGCAATGAGTTTGGTTCTCATTGGAAATTCTCTCTTGTCATCATATTCAATTTTAATTAGTTGTATTTTTATCATAATCACATAAAATAGAATTTATCATAATTCCTGTGTTCATGATTTATCACAAACCTGCAGCAATGCTACAATCAATGAGTATGTCTATGTGTGAACTCACGTGGTTTATGCATCTCAGCTTATCAGACCACACCTTAGAATGTCTCATGTATTTTATCCTGATGAAATCTGGCATTGTTAAATAAAATGGCAAATAAAATTGCCACAAAATAGCAAAACAAGTGTTCCTATGGAAGAATTCCTGCACATATTTATCTATAAATCAAAAGGTATAATGAATATGAGTAATTTGACCATACAATTATGTAGCTCACTACAAAATAACAATTTTTAAATACATCTGAATTTGCTCAAATGAACTAGTATTGTTAGTTCAAAAAGCATTTAAAGTTAGTTTTCCTGGATGAATTTAGAGTCTATCATACTCAGTGATCTATCACAGAAACAAAGAAAAGAGTATCATGTGTTCTCATTCATAAGTGGACCCTGAACATTTACTATAAAACTATAAGAAAGAGATTGGCAGTAGCAGATACTGCCAGGGTGGGTGGGGGACACAACATCAATAAGGGTACCTGATCTCAAACCAGGCAAAGTGGGGACCAAAGGGAGGCCCAAACTTTACCTGTACAATGACTACTTATATACCTAATCGTGAATTGTACCCCACATCTTTAAAATAAAATAAATAAAATAAAATAAAGTTAGTCTTCCATAATAAAATATAAACAACATGAAAATCTTACAACTCATATATGAGGAAGCATGATAGAGATTTCCCCAAATATGATAACAATTCCAAATATCTGTGTAACATTACTAATAGCAAATTATTTTCAATAAGAAAAAACAAATTTTGGTCAGCCATGCTAAATAAAGTGTGAATTATGTTTCTGCCTTTTGAAAATATTACAAAATAATTGTCATATGAAGAAGGGATCAAAGAAGATGCAGTGAAAAAATACAAGAAAAAGGCATGTTAGAGGCATGTCAGCAGTTGATTTATAAAAATATTATTTTTCTGGGTCGTGTGTTTGTGATATTTTCTGCTTTTTAAACGAGCCGTCTCTTGCGATTTCTGTTCTCATTTTAAATAAACGTCCGTCTGATTTTGCATTTGCAATTTTGCATTTATTTCTCTTTGAAAATCCTCCAAAATCAACTCATATTCAAGCTCCACAAATCTGAACCTGACCTTTTCAAGGGCTCAGTTTATAAATACCTTGCTAATGTAATACCTTGGCACTATTACTAAGTGAAATCTGAGGCAAAATACATGCCTAAAGTGAAATTTATTATTAAATAGGATATGAATTTATATTGCAAATTATCATGTCAGTGATTTTAAATCATGTTGGTCAAATTCTTGTCAGATCTGGTTAGATGCATTTTTTTTAAACTACATAATGTGGCTGGCAAAGTTTGCACTATGAATAAAAGTAACAGTGTAGCCTTTTTGTTGTTCTCATATACAATAACTATTTTCTTCAATCTGTGGTTTATTTTCTGAAATCTTTTTTTAAAAATTTTTCATTTTTATTTTTTTCAGTCAAGGTCTCACTCTGTCGCCCAGGTTAGAGTGTAGTGGCACGATCACGGCCACCCCAGCCTCGACATCCTGAACTCAGATGGTCCTTCTTCCTCAGCCTCCTGAGTAGCTGGAACTACAGGCACATGCCACCACACCCGGTTAAATTTTTGTTGTTGAGACAAGGTCTCACTGTGTTACTCAGGCTGGTCTTGAACTTCTGGACTAAGCAATCCTGCCTCAGCCTCCCAGTATACTGGGATTATAGGTATGAGCCACTCTACCTTGCTCTTTCCTGAAATATTTTAAGCCATTTGCCCATACGTGAAATCAGACAATTAATAAATTCATAGCCAGATGCATATAAATAGAGAAATAACACAATTTGCTAGAAGATAACCAAAAAAAATGAGGGTGTCCTTACTACCCCTCAGCACTTTGAAAAACACCAGCCATGACTTCAAGATATCTCAGATATCATAAGTGACACATGATCATCTGACATACTGTCTGAAAGATAGTTCCTATACCAATCTATATAGGACACTTGGCAAAGTTTGATTTATTTTTTCCTTTTAGTTAAACATTTATATATTTCACACACACACACACATATATATATTTATTCCTATTTACACACACACACACACACACACACACACACACACACAGGAATAAAAAGTTTCACTACAGCTTTATCCCCAGGATGCAGGATGGGTTCAACATCCGCAAGACCATAAATGTAATTCAATACATAACAGATGCAAAAACAAGAACCACATGATTCTTGTGTCATTAGATGTAGAAAAAGCTTTTGATAAAATCCAGCATCACTTCTTGATAAAAAACCCTCAAACACCTAGGTATAGAAGGAATGCCTTAAAATTGTAAGTGCCATCTACAATAAACCCACACCTAGCATATTGCTAGATGAACAGAAACTGGAAACATTTCCCCTGAAAACTGGAACAAGACAAGGCTGCCCACTCTCACCCCTCTTGTTCAACATTGTGTTGGAAGTCCTAGCTAGAGCAACTAGACAAGAAAAGGAAATCAGGGATATCCAGATAGGAAAACAGGACATCAAGTTATCCCTCTTTGCTGACGATATGATCCTATACCTCAAAAATCCAAGAGAATCTGTCAAAAACATGTTTGCACTGATAAAGGACTTTGGAAAAGCCTCAGGGTATAAAATAAATGACAGTTGCATTTTTATATACCAACAACAAGCAGGTGGAGAACCAAATAAAAAGCACAATCCCATTCACAATAGCCACACAAAAAAATGAAATACCTCAGCATCTTCCTAACCGGGGAAGTGAAAGACCTTTACAATGAGAACTACAAAATACTGCTCAAAGAAATCTAAGAAGACACAAACAAATGGAAAAATATTCCATGCTCATGAATTGGAAGAATCAACTTTGTTAACATGTCCAAAGCAATCTACAGATTCAACACTATATCCATTAAATTACCAACATCATTCTTCTCAGATCTGGAAATGGTAATACAGAAATTCATATGGAAACATAAATGACCACAAATAGCCAAAACAATCCTTAGCAAAATAAAGCAGGAAGTATCACATTTCCAGACTTGAAACTTTACTATAAGGCTACGGTAATCAAAACAGCCTGGTATTGGTACAAGAACAGGCACATAGCCCAATGGAACAGGATAGAGATTCTGGAAGCAAAGCCTCAATTTCTCAAACAACTCGTCTTTGACAAAGCCTCCAACAACAACCACTGGGGAGAGGAGAACCTATTCAGTAAATGGTGCTAGGAAAACTGGCTGATCACATACAGAAGATTGAAACAGGACCCCTACCTATTGCCATACACAAAAATTAACTCTAAATGGATCAAAGACCTAAACATAAAACCTCAAACTATAAGAATCTTAGAAAACACAGGAAACATCCTTATGGAAATTGGAACTGGCAACCAATTCCCATTCAGAACCCTAAATGCCAATACCTTAAGAAATAAGATAAGTGGGACCTCATCAAACTAACAAGCTTCTGCAGAGCAAAAGAAACCATCATGAGAGCAGGGAGACAGCCCACAGAATGGGAAAAAATATTTGCCAACTGTGTATCTGACAAAGGCCTAACATCTAGGATCTACAAGGAACTCAAACATGCCGAAAGGAAAAAGACAAACAGCCCCATTAGTGGGCAAAAAGCCGGGCTCGGTGGCTCAGCCTGTAATCCCGCGCCTGTGGGAGGCTGAGGTGAGTAGATTGCCGGAGCCCGCGGGTTCGAGACCCACCTGGGCAACTTGGCGAGACCGCATCTCTACAATAAATCAAAAATCAGCCGGGTGTGGTAGTGTGCACCTGTAGTTCCAGCTACCCGGAAGGCTGAGGCGGAAGGATCGCCGGATCCCAGCGGGTCGAGGCTGCGGTGGCCAGGAGCGGCCACTGCACTCCAGTCTGGGTGACAGAGTGAGACTCCAACTCAAAAAACAAACAAACAAAAAATAAAAATAAATAAAAATAAAAAGGGGGCAAAAGACATGAATAGACACTTCTCAAAAGAAGATATACAGGCATCCAACAGACACATGAAAAAGTGCTCAGCCTCACTCATCATCAGAGAAATGCAAATCAAAACCAGATTGAGATATCACCTAACCTCTAAGAATGGCCATCATTAATAAACAACAACAGATGCTGGCGAGGATGTGGAGAAAAAAGAACCCTTCTGCACTGCAGGTGGGAATGCAAACTAGTGCAACCTCTTTGGAAGACAGTGTGGCAGTTTCTGAAAAAACTAGAAATTGATCTTCCATATGATCCATCAATTCCCCTATCAGGAATATACCTGGAGGAACTCAAATCATTCTACAAAAAAGATGCCTGCACATGTATGTTGGTTCCAGCTCTATTCACAATAGCAAAAACATGGAACCAACCATGTTGCCCATCAAAACTGGACTGGATTTAAATAATGAGGCACATATACACAATGGAATATTATGCAGCCATAAAGAACAACAAACACATGGACTTCGCAGCAACTTGGCTGGATTAAGAGTCAATCATACTCAGTGATCTATCACAGAAACAAAGAACAGAGTACCATATGTTCTCACTCATAAGCAGACCTTGAACAATTATAATACTGTAAAAAAGGGATTGGCAGTAGTGGGAAACTGCCTGGGGAGGGGGGGGTGGGATTGGCAGTTGAGGGAAACTGCTGGGGGAGGGAGGGGCATACCTCATCAACAAGGGTACCTGCATAATCAATGTTTGTATACCTTACCCGGAATTGTACCCCACATCTTTATAATTAAAAAAAAAAACAAAACTCTGTAGCCTGGG
>CAUYQG010019175.1:0-38513 GCA_963574415.1 Tarsius wallacei
GCAGCCATAAAAAAGAACAAAATCATGAATTTCGCAGCAACCTGGATGGAACTAGAGTCTATAATACTGAGTGACCTCTCACAGAAACAAAGAACTGAGTATCACATGTTCTCATTCATATAGTAGACCTTGATCATCCAACGTATTACCATAAGAAAATGACTGACACTGGTGGGAAACTATGGGGGGGAGGGGTAGGGTGATGGGATTAATGGTAGTAAATATCTGTCTGGGGATGGGGAGACACCTCTTATCAACAAGCGCGCCTGAAAGAAGCATATTTGTATACCTAACCCTTAACTGTACCCCACAATATCATAATAAAAAATATTGAATAAAAAAAAAGCGGTACTAGCCAAAGAAATAACATCTGAGAATTTTCCAGAACTAATAAAAGGTACGACTAATTTTATTAAAAAGGTACAACTAAACCAAAGCCAGAAAAAAAAAAATCCATATCCAGATATATAATAGTGAAACTAAAAACAAAGAGGAATAAAAAAGACCTTAAAAAAATGAACCAACGGCCGGGGCTCAGTGGCTCAGCCTATAATCCCACGCTTTGGGAAGCTGAGGTGAGTAGATTGCCTGAGCCCGCAGGTTCGAGACCCGTCTGGGCAACTTGGTGAGACCTCATCTCTACAATAAGTCGAAAAATTAGCCAGGCTTGGTAGCGCGCGCCTGTAGTTCCAGCTACTTGGAAGGCTGAGGCGGAAGGATCGCCGGAGCCCAGCAGGTCGAGGCTGCAGTGGCTGGGAGCGGCCACTGCACTCCAGTCTGTGTGACAGAGTGAGACTCCGACTCAAAAAAAAAAAAAGAAAGAAAAAAGAAAGAAAAAAAAAAAAAAAAAGCCGGGCTCAGTGGCTCAGCCTGTAATCCCGCACATTGGGAGGCTGAGGTTAGTAGATTGCCTGAGCCCGCAGGTTCAAGACCCACCTGGGCAGCTTGGCAAGACCTCATCTCTACAATAAATCAAAAATTAGCTCAGCGTGGTAGCGCATGCCTATAGTTCCAGCTACTTGGAAGGCTGAGGCAGAAGGATCGCTGGAGCACAGCAGGTCGAGGCTGCGGTGGCCGGAGCGGCCACTGCACTCCAGTTGGGGCGACAGAGTAAGACTCTGACTCAAAAAAAAAAAAAAAGAACCAACAACAGAATACATACTTATATAGAGTAACAACTGGAATGAAAACAGACTTCTCAATGAAAAAGACAAAAGTTATTTTTAAAGTTACCAAGAGAAAATAACTCTCAACCTATAATTATATACTCAGCTCAACTAATTCTAAAGATTGAGGGGGAAAAAAAGTCATTTTCAGACAGATTGAAAAAATTAACCCATAGAACTTTGCTGAAAGGAAGTACTGTAATTTGAGGAAAGAAACTTGAGATTAGAAGGAAAGAATGAATTCAAGAAGTAATAATGAGCAAATATATTGTAAACATATGGGTAAATAAGAATAAGCATTGACTGAAAGAACAATAATAATGACTTATTTGGGGGATATTAAGAATATAATAATAATGACTTATTTGGGGGATATTTAGTTCTGTTTTAGTAGAACTAAAATAGCATATAACATGAAAGATTGGTGTGTGTCTATATGTGTGTGTGGGAGAGACAGAAAAAGTGAAAGCAAATGCACAAACTGTTATTCAAATATCCTTAGGTCCATGTACCGTTTTGGAGGAGAGTTGGTTATAGTAAAAACAAACTTTGTTAAATAGGCATAGAACAATTGTAACTTCCAGAAGAATAAAAAAATGTATAATTTTCAAACCAATGGGCAATAGGGGCAGGAAGTGTGTAAAGAAAATAAACACAGGAGGAGGCAAGACGGCTGACTGAAGACATCACACCACTGCAGCTGTCTGCAAAGAAACCTGTATGGAGGAATGGACCTAGGGCATTGAGGACCAACCTGAAAACTCAAACTGAGGCCTATCAGAATGGTCATCTGGGGATGCAGAGGACAGACGTTCCAAGCCCCAGATATCCCTAGAAGTAGCCCTGACATGAGCACCTTTAGAGACAGAAGGGGTGAGTAAAAAAGACAGTTTTTCTTCTTTACATAACTCATGTAAACCTCTGCAGTCTCAGCCATGGGAGAGAAAGCTCAGAAACTCCTCCACCCTCACACCCCTCTCACACTGGCAGGTGCTGAGGGCTGCCCTAAGTAGAGACAGAGGTACTGGCAGGTCCCATGTTGAGTCCTGGGAACCCTAGTTCTCAGGAGACCACACCATGGCCACCAACACCCTCATTGAGTGGTTCAGTGGGAAATACTCTAGGGGGTGGTCTGTGCCACATAGGCACTTGCCTCTCCCTCCTTCCCCAGCACCCAGCAGGGGCAACGCAACCAATTCCCACACCAGCAGCTCTTGGGACCCAGGTCAGGGCTACAGATGTGCTTGCCCTCAAGGGGCCATCATGGTTGCCAAAGCCCCTCCTCCAGAGCCAGGCAGAATCTAAGAGCAGGAAGCCTCTGCACAGCGTGGCAGTGGCAGTGGCATTGGCCTGGATTACCTGAGGACAGAGGAACAAATAAAAACCCCCCATGGTTTCCCTTATATTCCTGGGTAAAAGGGGTGGTCTTGCCAGTAGGGAGCTACTGTAGCGCTGTAGGCCACAGGGCTGCCTAGAAATCTTGCTGACATGACAAGTAGTCTGGGGAGGAGGATGCTGGTGCTCCAGCTAGGACCCCAGTCACGTCCATCCCAGAGAGAGGGGAAGACTCTGCAATAGAGGAAAGGTCTCGCCTTGTTTCTGCCAGACTGTGCTGGTGATGTAACTTCAGATGATTTTGTCCCATATTATCAACCTTCCTGCCACTGCTGCCTTCCCCTTCCACAAGGGGGCAAGAGGAAAGAGAATAGGCAAAACAAAACAAAGAAAAAAAAACCCCACAAATGGTCACCCAAACAGTAGCAACTCTATCTAATTAAAAAACAACACAAAAAATAAAAAGAGAGGAATCTACCCTCACAGATGAAGAAGAATCAGTGTAAAACACCAGCAATCCCACAAAAAGGCTCCCCAGATCTCAAGCAATGGAATCCATTCAGAATGACCTGTCCCTAATGACAGACACAGAATTCAGATTATGGATAGCAAAGCCACTCAACAAGAACCACGAAAAGGTGGACACAGACCACTCAGGTCATGAAAACAGTGCAGGAACTGAAAGCTGAGCTGGCCATTATATGAAAAGATTAATCTGAACTTCTAGAAATTAAAAATTACTTCCTAGAACTTCAAAACAACAACAAAAAGGCCTCTACAGCAGAATTAACCAGGAAGGGGAAAGAATCTCAAGAGTTTGAGGCTCAAATTATTGAACTAACCCAGTCTGATTAAAAAAAAAAAAAAAAGGAGAAAAGGCTTAGTAAGAATAAGCAAAGCTTATGAGAGATCTAGGTTATATAAAGAGATCAAATCGACAGTTGACTAGCATCCCTGAGAGAGAAAAGGAAACTGAAAATGTCCTGAAACAAACATCCAAGATTTTATCCAAGAAAATTTACATATCTTGCTAGAGAGGCAGCTGTGCAGAAGACTCCTGTGAGACATTACATGAGACAACCATCTCCAAGGCACACAAAAATTCCATCTCCCCTAGATGAGCATGAAAGAAAAAAAAATTCTATAGGTAGGTAAGCTAGAGAGAAGGGACAGACTACCTGCTAAGAGAGACCCATCAGAATTGTAACAAATTTCCCAGTAAAAAACCATACAAGCTAGAACAGACTGGGGTCCCATCTGTAATATTCTTAAAGGAAAGCAATTCCAGCTAAGAATTTCCTATCTTACCAAGCTAAACTTCACCAATGAAGGAGATTTAAAATCCTTCCCAAATATCCAATTCCTATAAGAATACGCCACCTCCAGACCAGTCCCTTAGAAGACGCTTAAGAAAGTTTTAAGGACAGAAACAAAAAAACAGTTCCGCCTAGCACAAAAGCACAGGTGAAACTAGAGTTTATAGACCATACAAGTCAACCACTAACCTATAAAGCAAAGCAGCTCTTAACTGCAGTATGACAGGAAAAAACCCTCCACATGCCAATACTTAACTAAATGTCAATGAGCTGAGTGTGCCACTCAAAAGGCAAAGAGTGGAAAACTGAATAAAGACGCAGGATCCATCCTTCTGCTGCCTTCAGGAAATCCATCTCACTGTAAATGACACCCCCAGGCTCAAGGTAAAGAGCTAGAGAAAGATCTTCCTGGCAAATGGAAAAAAAAAAGAGCAGAAGTAGTTATTCTTATATCTGACAAACTTTAAACCAATAAAAGGTAAAAAGGACACTGAAGGTGTCAATTCACAATTGACAAAAAAGGTTCAATTCACCAGCAGGAAATATCCATCTTGAATACATACATGACCAACATAGGAGCACCCAGATTTATATAAGAGCGGACATAGGTGGCCATATGTATTATAGTCAAAGACTTTAATACCCTGCTAATAGCTTTAGAGATATTATTGAGGCAACAAATTAACATGCAACATACTCCAAGATTGACCACATACATGGACATAAATCAAGTGTGAACAAATTTCAAAAGGTTGAAATCATACCAAGCATATTCTCAGACAACAGTGGAATAAAAATAAATATCATCACCCAAAATACACAAATACATGGAAATTAAATGACAGGCTTCTGAATTACTTTTGGTTTAACACAGAAATCAAGGCAGAAATTAAAAGATTCCTAGAAACCAATGAAAACAAAGACACACACACCAAAACCTTTGGGATACTATGAAATCAATGCTGAGGAGGAAGCTTGTAGCTTCACACACACATAGCAAGAAAATAGAGGGATCTCAAGTAAACAGTCTATGAGCTGGAAAGACAAGAGCAACATTATCCCAAGATTAGTTAAAAATGTAAATTATTAAGATAAAGTTACAATTAAATGAAACAGAGACCAAAAGAAATCATACAAAACAAACAACAAAAAAAAACAAGATAAAAACCTGGTTCTTTGAAAGGATAAATAAGATTTACAGACTCCTGACTAGATTAACAAAATAAGAGAAAAAAACTGAATAAACACAATTAGAAATGAAAAAGGCAATGTTACAACTGACCCCGAAGAAATACAAAAGATTATCAGAGATTACTATGAACATCTGTATGTGAATAAACTAGAAAATCTATAAGAAATGAAGGAATTTCTGTCATCACATAACCTCCCAGGATTGAAACAGAAGAAATTGAAACCCTAAACAGACCAATTACAAATCTAAGTAACTGACTCAGTAATAAGAAACCTCCCTTCACCCCTCCCCTGAAAAAAGAGCCCTGGGCCAGATAGTTTCTCAGCTGAATTCTACAAGACACACAAGGAAGAGCCAATACCAATCACACTGAAAGTATTCAGGCAATTAAAAAGGAAGGAATTGCGGGGTAATATGGGAGGTCGATACTTAGAGCTTTTAGGAATCGCCACACTGCCTTCCACAGAAGTTGCACAAGTTTACACTCCCACCAACAGTGTTCCCTTTTCACCACACCCTCTCCAGCAACTGTTATTTTTTGAGTTATTGACAATTGCCATTCTGACTGGAGTTAGGTATTTTGAGTTTTTAATGTCTCTGTCCCTCACCCCTGCACATGTGTGCATACACACACACACAAACACACACACACCTGAACCAGCCTGTGCATACTGCGTGGTGACTCAGTATGTGTTAGTTGACCTCGACTGAGCCTGCTGACATCATGCCTCCCACTCTGTTCTTTCTGTAGCCACCGAGACTGCTTCCTCCCTGGCCGTCTCACCCCTGCTCTGGCTCCTGTTTCCCCATCATGTGGCCACAGTAGCCCTGCCAACTGGCATCCATGGACTGGAGGATGATTCACACTGGCTGTCGTGCTATCAGCCTTGCCCACACAGCACAACAGGTAGCAGATGGAAACCGGTCCTCAGAAGAACCTTAAATTCACATGTCAGAAAAGGACAACAGGCCAAGAACACTGCCAGGGCTGTGCAATGCAAACCTCAGCCTCTCTGGAACAGTAACAATGGCAAGGGTTTAGGACGCTTTCCTGAGGTGCTAGTCCCCCGTTCCCACCTCCCCACTCCCCAGCCCTGTGAGAGGTCCAGCATCATCTCCTGCGTATAGCCGAAGAGTGAGGTGGAGAGAGGGCAAGGAGCTCGCCCAAGATCATACAGCTGGTGAGTGTCACCACCTGAATTCCAACCCGAGACCTGTACAGTAAGTTCCACCCCCTGCTCCAGTGCATCCTGATGGTGGCATAGACAGCCATCTTGGGAAGCCTGTCATCCTGACCACATGTTTCCCAATAAGGAACCTAAGACTCGGATTCCCAATTCCATACCCTCTCCACTGACTTGTACACCAAAGAGCAGGGCTTGGTTCCTCCCAGAATGTTCTTCTTGTTCTCTAATGAGCTACTTATTAAGGGTTTTTTTTTTTTTTTTGACTGTTTATTTGAATCACTGTGTCACCCAGGCTGGAGTGCAGAGGCAAAATTAGGGCTCACTGCAGCCTCAACCTCTTGGGCTCAGAGGATCCTTCCCCTTCAGCCTCCTGAGTGGCTGGGACTACAGATGTCAGCCACCACACCCAGTTAATTTTTTTTGTAGAAACAAGGTCTCACTATGTTGCCCAGACTGATCTCAAACTCCTGGGCTCAAGCAATCCTCCTGCCTCAACCTCCCGAAGTGCTGGGTTTAGAGACATGAGTCACCGTGTCCAGCCTCATTAAGGGTTTTGTTGTTGTTGTTTTGTTTGTTTGTTTGTTTTGAGTTGGCATCTCACTCCTTTGCCCAGGCTGGAGTGTAGTGGTATGCATGCTCACGGCCACCCCAGCATCGACCTTCTGGGTTCCAGCGATCCTTTTGCCTCAGCTTTCCGAGTAGCCGAAACTATAGACGCGCACCACCACACCTGGCTATTTTTTACTTTATTGTAGAAACGAGGTTTCACCAAGTTGCCTGGGCTGGTCTCGAACCCACGGGCTCAAGCAATCCACTTGGTCTCCCAAAGTGCTGGGATTACAGGCTGAGTCACTGCGCCTGGCCTCATTAAGGGTTTTTAATGGCAAAATTCATTTAGGAGAAATGTGGGGTTGTTTTTCCTTTAAAGCAAGGAAAAAAAATGCATGGAACTAGGATCAGTTAAGGGCAGCAGCTGGGGACAAGAAAGTGGAGTGGGGAGAAAGGGACCCGGATTGACAGTGTGGGGAAGAAGGAGCCCCAGGGGCCCCTGGGGAAGCTGAGCTTGTCAAAGGAAGAGCGATGACGCACCTGGGGCTTCCAATGGGGAAAAGCGAGACAAGCATTTCCTTGGAATTTGGGAAAGGTGGTAATTGATGGGGCCTGATTAATATGGTCAAAGCAGAGGCAAGCAGAAGTGGTAGTTTGGATCTGGGACTGTTATGACTTGAGATTTGCGATTTCATAGCAGGCAGCAGGGAGAAATTGTGCTTGTGAAGCCAAAGCTTGGAGTTCCAATCCCACCCTCGTATGTTGGCTTTGGACAAATCACATCGCCACCTTTACATTCTCAACTCCGTATAGAGTTGTTCTTGGGAGCAAGTGAGATAGTAGAAGTGAAATCATCTTGTAAAGTGTAATGTGCTCTCCAGAGTCTTGTATTCTTATCAGGGAAAACTCTAGTAACAAAGTTAGGATGGGGACAGGGTGGATGGAATTATGCTTCCTGCCTTGAAACATTGCTCATCGATTGCGTGTACTATATGCCAAGCCCATGTTAGACCTTACTGGGAATGTAAAAAAAAAATCCCTAGTCCACCAAAGGAGACAGTTATGGTGTTCCCACAGGACCACACCACAGAGGCCATGGGAAGGACAAGAAAAGTGGTCAGGTAAGGGGGAGGAGAGCGGGAAGCAGTCAAGGATTATGGAATGAGTACGAGAGCACTTGAGGTGGCCTCCAGCAAAGCCACACATGGCGCTGGGTGTATGCCTAATAGCGAGGAGGCCAGGGGAAGCCGGGGGAGAGCAGGCATCCTGGTGATGGAACTGGATGCAAGAGAGGAGCTTGGCGAGTTCTTTTGAAAATAGAATTCCTAGTTCTTGCCAGTGACCAGATCGTGGGAAAGAAGACTTGAAAAAGAGGCTGAGCCCAAGTGACAAAAGCCATAGTGGTCTGGGTAATAGAAAGAGGGGATACCAAAGGAAGGTCTCATTTAAAAGCACTGTGTAGATGGTCTTCTGTTCTCAGGGACGAGAGGCCATGCGTCTATCTCCTCCGATGCCGTGACCCCACCTCATCCCCGATGGACCCCCTTGGTCCTCTTCCTCCATCTGGCACCCATGTCTGCTCCCTGAGGCTCTGTAGACCTCAACCCCATCCTCTGCAGTACCATGCTCTCTCCTGGTGGTCACATTCCCACCCCACCCAAACACCTTCCCCCAGTAGTCCTACTTTCCCCACCTCCATGCCTACTTGCCACCTCAAAGGATCTTCCTCTCCAGCAGACTTTTACTGAGTGATGGCATTATTGATTTGCTGGGTGTTTTTAGATACATCTTCCCATAGAGTCCTCACCATAACCCCGAGAGATTGGCATGCCAGTCCCACATTGTACATTGGGAAACTGACCCAGTGTACCCAGTACTGGGAGTAGACCACTCATTCATTCAACTGTCATTTAATGAGTACCTACAACTTGCCAGGCTGTACTAGGAATTCAACACAAGCATGGACACAGGGGTTTTGTTTTGTTTTGTTTTGCTTTTTTAACTCAATACATTAGTGCTTTGCAGTAACTGGTCTCAATCTTTAATGTTCTTTTCTCCAGGAATCTCTCTCCCCTGTGACACTATGTACTGTATACCTTGTCTAGCGCATTTAGTTCAGTCTGTGGCTGCTTCTCCCAAAAAATTGTGAGAGATTTGAGGACAGGAACTGTCTTCATCTTTGCATCTCCAAACCTACTTGAGGGCATGTCCCTCAATAAATCAGTGTTGAATGAAATCCAGCTGTATCACTGAATGGATGGATTCTTCCTTGGGAAGCCAGGCACCAAAACCATGCCCTGGCTTCTTTAGGGGCATCTTAAAGCAGAACATTGCATTTGAAGGGCCTCCTTTCTAGAAGGCACTTAGAGCACTTTCTAGATCACAGGCTGTTAATTCACGGCACACATTGGGAGCACTAGAATTAGGAGGAAGAAATATTGCCCTCATTTTACTGATGGAGAAATTCAGCACAGAAGAGTCAAGTGCTTTCCTGATGTGATACAGGAAGTCAACAGAGGACTGAGGAGATGGACTTTCCTCCTTCTGCCTCTACGTTCTGTCCTCTGGATCACACTATGCCTCTAAGGTGGTGAGAGCTGCTCTGTGGGATGGGGATGCCGTGCACACCAGCCCTGACACCTGGATGCAAAGCTCTGACCCAGATTTCTCAAGGACTGAAACCCTTACCTAATGTACAGACAGCAAAGCTTGGGTTACTGCCAAGTTAACCTAAGATGAAAATCTGCATTTATTGTTTCAGGGCAGGAATTTGTGTTTGTTTCTAGAACAGTGCCAGACATGTAGCAAGTGCTTAAATAATCTTTACTGAATTTAGTTTATTTTATTGAGTTTATTTGTTCTCATATTTGACTTTGGTGAGACTGAACAAAGGTTGGGCAGGTTGGAGTCCTGTTAGACTAGGTAATCCCAATCTAACAAAACCAGGATGAGTGTTTGTATGTCAATGATGATGATGATGGATGATGAGGAGGAGGAGGGGGAGAATAATGATGATGAAGATGAAGATGATGAGGAGTATGCAGAGGATGAGGATGAGGAAGATGAGGATGATGAAAAGAAGGATAATGATGACAGTGATGATGACAAATCTTGACTTATTACCTGTGAAGCGAAAGCTCTTTCTCTTCACAGGTAGTAAGCCATGTGTGTGGCTTTGTTTACCTTATGTGTTTGTTTCAACTGTATCTCTTAAATGACTCTCCTTTTTGATCAGCCTGTTACTCTGTCAGAAGGCCATCTAGAATTAAGGGTATAAATGTGACCGTGGAATACTACAGAATGAACAAATTCACTAGGGGTTCGACTATGCTTGCTTAGTACAGAGTTCAGTTTGACCAATGGACATGACCATTTTTCTTAAGAACTCACAAGTCTTCCTTGAAATCTTCCACCAATTTACATTTTAAAAACAAATTTGCATTATCAATAAGACATATAATTTTCTAAACCAAGGAAAGTTTTGGTCTAACCCTGATTTTAGCTGTGTCCAAGGGAATAGAGTTTCAATTACTTTTCATTATATTTTGTCTTTCTGCTTCCTCCTCCAAAAGAAATCCATTTTTGTATAATATCAAAAGAGAACCTTGGTAAAGGCATTTGAAAAGTGGCAGTTATTATTGTTACTCATGTTGACGTCCTTCTCTTCGTTTTGTTGCTGTTGTTTTTAAACAACTGGTTGTTTTTCTACTAATTTTGCAAGTTAAGACAAATGGTTTGTGACAGTGGAAATATACTCAAGTTTTGTACTCTTCTTATTATACCTAATGCTTCTGTCCATATAGAATAATTATCAACTAGACCCCACTTTTAGTTATTTCCATACTCATCAGGTCAGAGAAGTCTAAAGTTGAATGTGGTGTTAGAATTTATCTTTATAATAGAGAGTAAAATGCATTGTTCTGGTGAGAATACTTCATTGGGTACTGGATCTCATACCCTACTGACGGAATTCAGAAGAAAAACAAGGAAATGCTCATTTCCTCTTGATGGGTGCCTCGCTTCCTAGCCACCAAAAACCTCTGGATCTTAGAAGGGGAAACTAGTCTGTATGGCTCAAATTTCTGAATTTCATTTGAAATTAAAATAGTCACTAGTCACACAGCTCTGCTTTAACTTCTCTACTTAATGACTAGAGCATTACTGTTCATTCCTTGGTGCTTAAACATCACAGACCTAGGAAGCCGATATGTTGAGACCCCCTAATCCACGTGCCTGTGGACATTGTGTATCATCACTTAGAGAAACACCTTCCAGATTCCAGTAGGCAAATTTTCACGCTCTGATTCATATGGGTAGTTTTAAAAACAAGTTATTTGAAACACTCCCCTCCAGAATGTTCTATTTGAAATAACGGCAGATTTAAGAAACGAGTCTCCCAAAATGACCCTGTCTAAACTGTGATGTTAACTGTGCTTTTCCACCCAGCAGGTACCCAGCTCACCAGGTAACAAGATAAGCTGAAGAAGTTCTCTCTTTTCCATTAGTACCATGAACATCTCTTCTTCCTGCTTCTTGCTCTTGGTTCCAGGAGGGCCTGCCTGCTTTGTGGTACTCTCTGGGGAACTAGGCTTAGAAAATCACAGATGCTGTGTTTTACATGAGCCCACAGACTCATCTGCTCAAGCGCTTAACACAGAGGCCATGGCGCCCAGTGATCCACCGCTGGGTTTCAGGTGTTAACTTGGACTCGTCCTCAGGTCTCCCACCAAGATGTTCTCTAGGAATTCCCTCTTCCCATAACTAAAGCAGCCACAAGGTTAAAACTTCTTATGTCAAGGATCTGGCCTGAAAGGCATTGCCCATCCACGAATCTCTTTCATAATGCCAGCCTGGAAGGCTGATGCTTTAGGGTAATACAATGGCAAAGTGTTTGGACTTCTTCAGAGGAAGAAGGATATTTAAGGGTAATCTTGCATTATAGCCAATAGAAGAAGAATATGGTTTTTACACTGGAGGACCCAATGATAGTTTCTCCAATAAAACTGTGTCTTAGAGCATGTGAATTTTAATTTGTAGGTGGAACACGCCTGTGCCACTTTGCAGGGGTATATGGCGACCTTCCAATGGAAGCTCTGTGATCAGCCCTGGACTGTTTATTAGTTTCTGGCACTGTGTCTTGTATTTTGTATTTTGAGTTAGAGAAATTCCTATAAAGTGTACTTGGGAATTATTGTTTTCTTTTAAAGGATTTGACACCAAAACAAGTTTTTAATAAAGTGCTTTGAAAAGGTAACAGACTGAGAAAAAGCTGGGCAAAAATTCAAGCTAGTAATGAACTGAATATGTCTCTAATTATATCGAATTTCCAAGTAATAGGATGAGGCAGGGTTAGCAATTACTTTTGAGTGAAATTGCATGCCTAAAGGAAGAGCAAGCTCCCCTTAAACTTAGGGAAGATGAATAAACATGTTGAACCATTATATTTTATTTTAAATATCTCTCACTTTAGATTTTGAAAGGTCTAATTGGTTCAAAAACACACGTTCTTCAGCAAACATTTTGTAAAAACAAATGATGGTTTTTCTCAAATCTAAGTTCGGTTTTGATTTTTTTTCTTCATAGAGACTTGAATACAGACATTTTGCCACATAGTCCTAATGGCCATACATTTTCAAGGTAAGACCCCAAAGTAAAATGTAGAAAGTGTTTGGAAATTAGCATTTCTACACACCAAGCTGAAAACTCAAGAGTCAAACAGGGTTGAATCCTCCAATAAAACAATGTAATCAAATATATAAATCATTAGTTTGATGCCTATAGAACTGTCTCAGTATCATTTGTCTTTAATAAGCCAAATCTACAAATAAATAGGGTGCCAGCTGAAGTTCTTGTCTCTCATGATGTGACCCTGAATTGAGCCCCATCTTGGCCAGAGAAGCCATCTGTCATTTAAGCAGGTTACTCAACGAATGACAGTCTGAGATAGGAAAGCCCTGGACTGTTACGGGGTCTGCCCTCCCCAGATCATGTCACCCTGTGCCCCAGTCATGGTAAATGCAGGCCCAGTGTCTGCAGGTGAAGGTTGAGGCTTTGTATGGTGGAATCATGGTAGGCCATGACCCCTGAGGCCTCCAGCACTCTGCTTTAAGGGACTTCATAAGTGCCCACTTTGTGGCCCCAAGTCTCATGCCCGGCACTGTGCTGAGAGCTTTCCATTGCATACCCACAACACCACACCTGATAAGTATCAATACTATCTCCACCTTTTGGATATGGAAACCAGGGTTTAGAAAGGCTCAGCCTTTTGTTCAAGGCCTTATGGTGAGTATACAGCAGGGCCAGACTTGAACTTAACCTGATTTCTTTTTTTTTTTTGAGCTGGAGTCTCACTCTGTCACCCAGGCTGGAGTGCAGTGGCACACTCACGGCCACCCCAGGGGCTCTGGCGATCCTTCCACCTTCTGCCTCAGTCTTCCAAGTGGCCAGTACTACAGGCATGTGCTATCATGCCTGGCTAATTTTTGATGTATTGTAAAGACAAGTTTGCGCCAATTTGCCCGGGCTGGTCTCGAACCCGCAGGCTCAGGCAATCCATTTGCCTAGACCTCCCAAAGTGCTGAGATTATAGGTTGAGCCACCAAGCCCGGCCTAGTCTGATTTCTTAACCAATAGATTATGGGGGGATAGTCTTATGGAGTGTTCTAAGATACTAAATCTCATAGAAGTAGTCCAAAAAGCCAATGGGTGCAGATATCAACTAGCTTTGTGGGGAAACATGTCAAGTCAAGGGCAGGTTGAAAATCATTTCAGGGAAGTAGCCTCTCAGTTTGAATAATGACTTCACACATGTGGAGGCATGGGTGACCTTCGTGCAAGCGTCCTGACCAGAGTTCAAGACAACAGTGGAGGCTCCCAGCTTCTTTCCTGGAGTTGCCCTCAGTTTCTTCATCTATCAAATGAAGAGAGTTAAATTTTTCAAATCTTTTGTATTTGATTTAATCATTACAATTCTACAGCCATTAGAGTTGACAATACTTCCCTTTCTGGAAGGCAGAGCACCAATGCTAGGACCTTGGTAAAGAGC
Organism: Tarsius wallacei; assembly: GCA_963574415.1. Taxonomy (NCBI): domain Eukaryota; kingdom Metazoa; phylum Chordata; class Mammalia; order Primates; family Tarsiidae; genus Tarsius; species Tarsius wallacei. Next base: position 13,791 of record CAUYQG010019175.1, read on the forward strand.
TTAAATAATGCTGATGCTGCCAACCTCCCCACCCCGTATTACCTGCTGATTGGGAAACACCACCTCCCCTCCCCTCCCTCCATGATAAAAGGACTTTGGGAGGCTTAAACTAAAGTATTATGGCTTTTCTCTAACTGCTCACTACCATCTTGGGGCGAAATTTACACTTCTATGTGAATGGCTCCATACCCCCTTTATCCTTCCCCAGAGCCATTTCATCCATGGATTATGAGTCCTTGAATCAGGAAGCAAGATTTTACCTTTAACGTCCTAGAAAACCATTGTTAAGGTATGTCCCAAGGATGAAACAAAGTCATTTTTACCTGAGGCTTTGATAACCCTTTTAGTCAGATGCTTTTGCATAAAGTCTAATCCTGGGTGAATTACTCTGCCAGGAGTTAATGCATTTAGCAACACAGCATTACAGCAAGTGCCACCGCCTGTCAGTTGTATGACATCAGGATCATAAAGAACCTGGCTGTTCCAAGTCTGCCTTATCGTTCCTCTTTGCCCTTAAGATTGGCACTTGCTTTAGACCAGAAGATTGCATCTGGATTTGGATTTTCATGTAGATTAGTTCGGCAAGCCCTAAGACATTCTTTTTTTTTTTTCCTTATCCAAATCCCAAGATAATTTGTATTCTGATTTCAAAGACATCATTTGAGGTGACCTTTAAGATGCCCTCTTAGAATAACTGACACGCTTGATGGCAGATCTCCATATATGCAGGGTCATTGTTTGTCTTTTGATATATTCAGTGGTCTGTCGTCTAATGTTTATGTGTCTCCAGATAGTCTTATTATATGTCATCATTCTTATTATCATCAGCATTCCAATGCCTGTTTTCTTTACTTTATCTGTTAAGCAGAAGTGTATTTAGTGTTCAAAGTGATACATCATAAAGGTGGAAAAAGGTGAACCCTTTGATATATTACAAGTCTTTCATAGCATGAAATAACTATTGCCTATTATTTTACTCCTGACGTTTTTATTTTTAAGGGAATTTCACTTGATTTGTGGTGCTGACACCTTTGATATGTTGTTTCCAGTGACCTTACATCCAAAATCAGTAGTGTGTGACATTTGATGGCCCAGATAAAAAACATTAATGGTGGAAGAGAGGGTTTATTTTCCTGGTCATAAATTAAGTTTAAATAACTCTGAATTTATTTTAAACTCTCCAGTACTTTTTACTGTCCAAGCAATAAATGTATTTATTACTGGGGGCCTACCTGGGTTTCCTAAGCAGAGCCTTTTTGCTTGGCTGCTTTGAATCTTTTTCTTTTCTCGTGGAAAGCTCTTCTTATCCATAAATGCTGATTTGCACAAACTGTTCTCTAATTTCTACAAATGGGGATCAGAGAAACACCTGCTTATCAGAGAGGTAAACCAAAGGCGCTTTTGTTGTCAATCAGGTTAAGAAAAGCAGGAGTTCATAAAATGTTCACTGATGCAGATAATCTAGTCCTGAATGAATTCTGACGTGGTGTTAGGACAGGCAGAGATACAGGCACTGGCAGTCGTGGCCCGATCATTCTAGAGCTCCATATAAAAGGTTTGTTTTAGTTTCTGATTTAATTTCCACAGAAGTGGAAACCTGCTTCTTCATTTTTATCTTATGTGTGTACGTGTATGTGTTTTTAGTTCCCATTCATGAGATGTGCCATAAACTTGTATTAAGGATCTCTCAGCTTAAAAAAAATTATGATTTAAAAAATTTGATCTATATGTTTGAAAATTGCCTGATATGTCCTTTTTTGAGATATCATTCACATATCATAAATTCACTATTTTAAAGTGTACAATACAGTGGGCTTTAATCTATTCACAAAGTTGTACAGTCTCACCACTATCTAATTCTGGAACATTCTCATCATCCCAAAAAGAAACCCTGTGCCCATTAGCAGTACTCCTCATTCCTCTCTTCCCCTAGTCCCTGACAACCAATAATCTACTTTTTATCTCTCTGGATTTGCCTATTCTGAACTTTTCATATAAATGAAATCAGGCAGCATGTGGCCTTTTGCATCTGGCTTATTTTATTTAGTACAGTTTTTTCAAAGTTTGTCCATATTGTAGCATATCAGTACTTCATTCTTCATTGTGGTTGTGTAATATTTCATTGGATAGTTCTGCCACATTTTGCTTATCCATTCATTAGTTGACAGGTGGATTTTTCATTTTAAGCATTTCATTTGTATACTCAAATATTGACTTATAATTAGTTCTCCAGGCATTTCTCCTGTTTGGGATATTTTCAAAAAGTTAGATCTTTGAAAAGAATGAGATATTGCAATTTTTGTATTTACAAAAATAACCATCACCTATCTCTTCCTGATTATGTGTACATTTCTTAGAGATCTTACCACAAAATGGGAGAAAAGTAGACTCTAAAATGCTCTTCCTTGTATGAGTGGGCAGTAAAGTGACAAGTCACTCACTAATTGTAAATTCACATCTAAAGATTACGTGTGATTCTTGAATATATGAAATGTGTTCAAATGGCCTTATATGAAGACCAGCTGCCTGCCCACCCCCAGGAGATTTTACCTTAGAGTGAAGCTATATTCAATTTGTGTTTGTCTATCACTAGGCTGTAAGTTCTTTGCACAAAGGGGCCATGTCTTCTTTATCCTTATTTTGTCTCCAGAGACCCAACTCAATGCTTTGTACCTAGAAGGAAGGCAATCAGAAAACAGAAGTTTGATGACTTGATTAAATTATATACTCTTCTCTCTGCCCTCAGTAAGAAAAGAAAGAAGAGAGTTACAAAAGACATTCTGAACATTGCAGATTGGTTCCCGTTTACCGTTTGCATCTAAAGAAGTGCACAATGCATACTTGTATGGCCTCATGACTGTCCATAAAGTGAGTGCATTTGTGTAACCACCACCCAAATCAAAAACAGCAATGTGGCCAGCACCCTGGAAGCCCCTAGATCTTTCCCAATCACTCCCCATTGTCTTCTCCAACTGCAACCTCTAACCTGACTTCTAACACGTAGGTGAATTTTGCCTGCTTTTGAATTTCATGTGAAGAAGTCACAAAATATATTATTATTTTTACGCTCATGGTATTTTCAAAATAAGGATAAAAATCAAAACGTGTGGTCTTATCATAAGGATATGCATGATATATAATTGTTAGATTCTTGGTGACAAAGAGTGAACTCATCTAAAGGACAGAGATACAGAGATGCAACCTTTGTTTTCACTTCTGACTATGCTGAATTTTTAAAAAATTTCTTATGCTTTCTTGTATTTTACAACATTCATTATATTACTTAATTGCAGAACCTGGAAAAGTATGAAGCAGGAAAAGTTTATATCATCTCCTTCCTGCCTTAGGTTTTTCCTCCTCCATCCTTTTCTTTTTCTCTCAAGGACCCTTTCCTAAGCTCTATTCCTCATCATTCATCCTAATGTGTTAGCTGCTAATGAAAGTGTTCAATAACAATTAGTGACCACCTCCTTCTAGGGAACCTCTCAATGTGTGAAAGGTCTTAAATCCTCAGGAGATATTGTGACTTAAGGTGGTATGGCTGTGAGCCACGGTACCTGCGAGAAGAAGGAACTCAGAGAACTGAGTGTCTTGAGTTCAGCAAACCTTGTGACAAAGTCTCTCGTGTTATCCCTGAGAACCAGAGGCAGAAGTATATGACTGGAGGAGTAACAGCCCAACGCTGAGCTAGGAAGTAAAACTAATCCACCAGGTGACAGAATTATGATGCAAAAAGGTCTTGACAGTTTGAAATGATGGCCCCAAACTCATTGAATTTAATGGCGATAAACATAAGGTTCAGTTATCAGGATAAATAACTGATGACACGCCTACAGGATGAGAGGGGCTGGCATCCATTCAGGTGTAAAAAAGTCCTAGGGATTTCACTTGACTGTCAGGGCAACATGGGGTGGTTGCCAACAGGCTACTTTAATCATAGACTTCTCCAGAACAAAAGAGGTCACTGTTCTCCTTTATTCTGCCATAGTCAGGAGCGTTTGGTCTGTTTTATTTTAAAAGGAACACGGTAAAAGTGGAGAAGGTTAAGAAAAAGAAGATGAACTCCCACATTCAGAGTATAGTGAGAACGGTGATGGATGACTGGGAAACATCGGGAATGGTTGGGGAATATGGGCATTCTCTGTCAGAGGTGCTCTAAGGTTTCCGTCCTTCCAAAGAGAGGTGAGGGGTAGCATGGGGTGGAGCTATGAACCAGTGCTTGATCTTGGAAGCCATCTAATCTTTTTGCAAGTTGAGTGGGTTTCAACCAGATGATCGCTACATTCATTTCCATTCAAAAAGCTATGCGTTTTGTAACCCACATACACCAGAGACCTATGTGGCACAGTCTCAGAGCATTGTCCCATTCAAGAATAGTTTAGCAGCCAGGCTTTAAAAATCAATTCCATTAAGAAATTAATTGTTCTCAGAGGACACTTTTTTTTATCCCACACCCATTCTGATCCATCAACCTGCCCTCCCCTTAACCACCTTGTCCTTTCCCAAAGTCTCCAGAAGAGAACAAACATTTGCCAAACACTTGATATGTGCCAGGTCATTTTTACACAGAGTGTCCCATTTAATTTTCACAGGAACCAAGCAAAATATAGTGTTACTATTATTATGCCTATTTTATCTGTGGCCTTTCAGAAGCCATCATTTACCTAAGGTCACAGCTGGTAAGCAGAGTCTGGGATTTGAACTGAGGTCTGCCCCTTTTCCAGTGGCAGACACCTCTCTGAGCTTGGCTAGGTTTGACTATAACTTCCTGTTCTGTTTGCTGGAGGTAGCATGTGACTTTTGATCTGAGGACAGAACCAGGCCAACATCATGTGGCAGCAATTTTTTTTTAACTAAGAAAACTTTTCCTCTGCTCCCAGGTTTGCTCTACTGTGTAGGGATTCCTTATGTCAGTCCTTCTCACACTCCCTGAGAAACATATTGTAGACTGAGCTGGTCCAAGGAGAAGTGGCAATTCTGTATTTCCTTTAGACTGTCACCAAGGCGGAATTCTTGCCCCGCCACCCCCCGCCCCCCAGCTCAGTTCACTAGTCTTTTATGTTCTTGGCTTTGCTCTCTGATTTCCTTGATTCACAAAGACTGCTCCCTAGCCAGCCAGAGACTAGGTGTTGTTGTCAGTAAATTACACCATCACTAGATAAAGTAGCTCGGTTCAGGGATTGGACCACTGGGCTACAGGCATACTGGCCCTGGTTTATTCAGAAGTCTCCATTCTTTTTTTGTGAGAAAAGGAGACTGACTCTCCACATTCGGAGTCTAGTTCAGTGCCCTGCCAACAAATGTTTATCAAATGAATGACTGAATGAATAAATGCTCAGTGTCACGCTTAGCGGTACTTTCAGAAACTCCCGACTGTCAGTAAGGCAGACAAGGAAAGCTGCTGCTTCCTGCCTGCCCGAGTCCTTAGCAGTGTGCAAGAGTTCTGATTTCTAAAAGTCAAGTACATTTGTACAATATGCAGTCATTAAATCCCTTATTAATCAGATAATTTATTAATGAAGCGAAGTTGGTCCCAGGGATCTGTTCGAAAAAGTTTAAAAAAAAAAGGGAAGAAAAAAAGAAGAAAAAGAAAGGAAGGAAGAGGGAAGGGAGGAAGGAAGGAAGGAAGAAAGGAAAGAAGGAAGGAAGGAAGGAAGAGAAAGGAAAAAATGGGAAAGTTTGACTCTACACATCAGACCTCGTCAGAGTCCTACCAAGGGCGGCTTTGAAAGTCTTTTTAACTCACCACATGGCAAGCATCTGAAGCACCACATCCACTCTCCTTGTACCCATTTGTTCCAGGAGAGAAAAGACATGCAAAGCAAGAGCAGCAGTGGAAAACAGGGCAAGATAACTCCATACAGCAAAAGGAAAAAGGCAGACCTATCTTTCAGCTTCTTTATGATAGAGGGAGGTTGGGTCATTCCATCATGGTGAAAGACAAAGCTTGAGGGGATAGTTGACCTTCCCCTTGTTGGGGCTGAACCTAGAGTCACACACTGCGGCATTTTCCAGTGGAAGCGTCTCTACTGAGTGGAAACGCAACGTCTCATTAGCATGGGGTGCTGATAATGATCTGATAAGCTCTTTCATCCATTACTGATGGATGCCTTCCAGAAGACCTCCACCTACGTAACTCCTCAGCCAATTACCTGAACCCCTTTTCCCCTGGTCTTTATCATTAACCGCAACACACCTCTGCTGCCAGGAACTCATGCTTTATTAATGGCTACCATGTTCCCATAGTTTTGATTTTTTTCTGGGAGGTTAGAGAGGGTCAGGAAGTGAGGGGGGAAAGAAGGAAGCCCCTGGAGTCTGGTTATCTTTTGAGTTTTCAGCAGGAATGCCTGGCTGCACACAGCCAGTAATGGTGAGCAAATGGTTGTGAAAACCCGGACTCCTCCCCAGCCCCTCAGTTCAGATCCCCTCTCAACACCGGACTAATTGATTAACCAAGGACTCTTGAAGAGAATGATTTGAGGAGGGTAATTTATAGAGATGGTATCTTTTGTCATCATTTGTCTTTGAAAACATAGAAGAAAGCTGCTTTCAAGAGCATGTAGCCCGCCAACATGAGCAATGGCGGACGGAGCATCATCAGTTACAGCAGACTGCTCAATTTTGTACATTTTCAGCCAGTCAAATATCCAATAACCACAAAGGGAGGAAAAAAATGCATCCTTACTCCCTGTGTTTTAAACTTTTCCAGCACTGGCTTATGAAAATATTTGGGGTTGTTCACTGCTCTGCTCTCTGTAGCATAAACATTTATTTAAATGGAGCTGTCTCTAGTAATGAAGAATGAAGGAAAAACAATGGTCTGATTTTGACAAATTAACTTGTGATTTGGAGAGTCAGTGAAGCAGGGAAGAGACATTCCTAACTATACTAATTAAATGAGCTTGCAACATTTATTTTAATGCAATGGAACCAGCCATATGAAGATGAACATTTTAATTTATTTTGCAGTGACATTATGAAAAATTTCGCTGGGGCAGATTATCTACAAAAACAAATCTCATCAGCATCTAGGTTTGTGCAGGAAATTTCCATCTTTCACACGAGCCTGACCTTCCCCGGTGGAAGCAAGTGCGAATGAGCTAAGTTACTTGAAAAGTTTTTCTGAAGGTTGTCCCTCCACGGAGGTTGGGCTTTATGTTCAAATGACTTCTGTGCCAAACACATCCATTTTTCATGGTGCAGCGTAGATGAAAAATTCCGAATCCATTCTACGGGGAATGCAAATATAGCTCATTAGTTCTAAAACATTTTTCATGAAAGACTGCAGCGTATTTGCCGGCAGATGAGGCTGCACCAGCCAAGAATGAACACCACATGTCCTGCTAATTGTTTTTTAAAGTTGTTCCTTTCCTCTCTGGCACCCAGTACCTACTGAAAATAAGAGACAATATGAAAAATGGAGATGGAGCTTGGCTTACTTTGACACCAATCTCCACTTGGTGTCGTGTGTGTGTGTGTGTGTGTGTGTATGTGTGTTTGGTTTTTTGTTTTGTTTTGTTTTGTTTCCTTTTCCTCCCTCTCTCTATATGCAGCCATAATCTAGAAGGAAAAGGTGGCTTTGCAGACAATTGATGCTTTTTGCTTCTCCTGGAGACAAATAGTGATCGAGAGTCAACTGTGGCCTGAGGCAGTGTCCCTGGAGACTTGTCCCAGGCTGGAGGCTCAGGTGGCCACTGACACAGGCAGAGGAAACAGCCACCACCTTCCTTCTACTGCCATGACCTGCTTTAAGGGAGTCACACAGTCCAGGGATGTCTTCCAGGCTGACATTCCCATTGGAGTCCTGCCAAGGAACTGCAGAGGAGAGCAGACCACCTCCCTCATCAGGCCAAGGACGCAGCTGGGGAAGGGGCTCTGGCTATGGCATGAGAACTTGTGGGCAAAAACCTCTCTTGTTGTGGAGACCCCCAGACCCAGCCCACTTGTTGTTTTCCATGTGAGGGGCCGGTGTGGCTAGATCACACTGCTCTGAGTAAGCCTCGGTTCTCACTCGGAGCCTTGGGGTCTCTGTGTGGTCCTTGGGCATCTTCCTATCCAAGCCTCCACCTATGAGTGACTGAGAAGAGACTGCCCCTCCTGGCATTTTAGCCACTTCTCTTCAGGTGTGAACTTGGCACATAGCAAGGGAGCTCCTCGTGGGGTCTGCCTTGCCTGCAGAGCTGAGTTTTCCAGTCCCCAGTTCTCAGCCTGGTGGGACCTTGAAGCATCCCTTTTCTGTGCTGTCCTCAGAGCTCAGGGCACAGGGCACAGCCGAGAGCACCTGCCTCAATCCTGCACATCCTCATTCCTGGGCACCTCATCCCAGGTGAGGGGCCGTCGTTCCAGCAAACACTCATGGCCCACTGGATGGGTTGGGATGGTCTACCTGGATAAGAAGGGGCTGTTTCCTCCACTCTGCCTGGAGTAACCTCGGCAGGGTCTGGAAAACCCATGCCGCCCACGAGCTTGTGCCGGCACCTGGGCAGCTGTGGCGTCTCCTGGAGACCCCAGCCCAGCCTGATTTGGTCTGAGGAGCAGGGGTGCAGGTTGCCCCCTTCCAATGCAGGTGCAGGTGGCATCTGCACAGGGAGAGGTTGCTGAAAAGTATCGAGTTCAGCGGGAATGAGGGCAGGGCTCCTCATACATGCCCATGGTGTTGTTTAGAAATGCAATTGTTTCTGCTATTTCCTCAGTTCAGGACACTGCCTCCCTCTTAGCTCCTATCAGTCATTTGAGGAATGTCTATTTTGCATGAAAAAGTCACTGCTCAAAAGAAGAACCTCCTTTTTTTTTTTTTAATTGAGTCTCACTCCGTCGCCCAGGCTGAAGTGCAGTGGCACGCTCATGGCATGGCAGGAATTAAAGCAAATCTATTGGTAGAACCAATTATTCCCACTTCTTCTTCTTCTTCTCTACAACTTCCCTTCAAAAGCCAAATAAACCAGTTAGGATTAGGAACTCTGTAAATCACAGGTAAGAAGGGCCATTCAAGGTTCTGCAGACAGCTCCATGGTGATACCCTACAGCATCCTGTGAGATGATAGCATTAGGTTTCCTGGAAATAGGGGGATAAACGTGGCATGAGTCCTGAAAAAACATCTCAGAAACTGACCTACAGGTGATTCGCCATGCCCTACTCCCCCGCCCCCACCCCTTTAACAGCCCTTCCTTCAGATCCTTGTCCTAGCCAAGGCAGCCTGGCACACAGCAGGCATTCAATAAATGACTGTGAAGTGAACAAGTTAAAAAACAATCTTTTGGGAACCTCTGCAAAGGCTTCTAAACTATGGATGCGTGGGCCGCCATCTCCCCAAAGCCAACCTATTGGCTACTTACTTCCAATCCAGAAGGCAGCCCAGTGTGGTGGTGGCCCAGGTGGGACTACGCAGCCTGTTTCTGAATTCTAGCTCTAATACTTGCTGGCCCTGTTTCATTGGGCAAGTTAGTCCCTGTGTTTCAGTTTTCTTCACTAAAATGGTGATGGCAATAATAGGACCTTCTTCATAGGGTTGCTGTGAGGATTGAATCGATTAAGTTACGTAATGGCGGATAATCTCTTGATGGTCTACAGCTACAGTAATGACTATGCTCCAGTTCTCCAAGTGGCCCACTGGAAGGACAATAAAAGATGAAATAAGACACCCACACCTTTAAATGACTGAAGACTCAAAAGGGAATCTTAACGGTCCCCTAGTTCAAATCAACAGATGTGGAGACTGAGGTCTGAAAATGGAAACTGACCTCTTCAAGGTCCCATAGCTAATGTTAGGGTTAAGATGCAACCCAGGAGTCCTCAGCTAGGATTTGAGACATGCTGCAAAACTTTCAGACACACTCAGGTTCCACCTAGGAGGGGCAGCAACATCACTGCTTCGCTCTCAAATGCAGAACTCTGTACTTGGCACCCTTTTATATTTCTGATCAAGAGGAGCTTATCACATAGTTAGAAAGATAACAATAGATGCCAATGAATGCAAACATCACTATTGTATTAAATAACACAGGGAAGCTTGCCTATAGTAAGCACATGGGAGACAGAATAAAGGGTGGAGTGGGCAGGCATCATCTACACAAACTCCCAAGATGATGAGTGCCTAGAATATGGTGGTAGCTGGGCTGGCCCCAACTGGACACTCTCTGGGAAGATGTGTCCTCCCCACAGTTTCCTCTGCAGTGAGTCACAAATTGTGTGGACCATACCACTTGTATGGGCAGAGAAAATATTACTCTTTTATTTGCCTGTGACTAAACTGGCCTTCCTCTTGAGCTGACCAGCAGAGAGGGGAAAAATGAACTAACTTCTAATCCTGTTTACACTTAGTCCAGATGGCTGAACAGTCCCATTAGGCGATGTCAAGACTCTCTTTGATGAAAATGTTCCATCAAACAACATTCGGAAAATGTTCCAAAGTGACATCCCTTCCTTTCCTTCTTCTTTCCCTCTGAGGGTCTTTGGATGTGTGGAGGGAGGGGATGAGACTACCCAGGTCACTCTGAGCAAGGCAAGCTGGAGATTCTTGGGTATGAGGTCCTTGGCTTCCTTTGGTGATGCCTGCATCCACCTGGAGGCCACTTACTCTGTTGCCAGTGGCCACTGAAGACTGACTGGTAGAACTCCTTGCCTGCTTCTTTCTGCTTGGCAGGGCTGTATAGCTGACTTAGCCTCACCTGATTCTGACTGAAGGGTCCACAAGCCATCTTTTCCACTTACAGGGACCCACTCTGCATGCAAGCTTTTTCCCCATTCAGACTCTGAGCAGCTTCTAGGTCTTGTCTATACCCCACGGGGACCCCAAGAGATGACTTGAAAACCAAGCTTTAAGATATCTGTCTTAATCTGTTTGGGCTGCCATAACAAAATACTATAATCTGGGTGGCTTAAGCAGCAGGAACATTTTTCTCACAGTTCTGGAGGCTAAAAGCCCTAGACCAAGGTCTGGCAGGGTTGGTTTCTGGAGAGGGCTCTTTTCCTGGTTTGCAGAAGGCCACCTTCTCACTGTGTCCTCACATGGACATATATGTGCATGGAGAGAGAGAGATCTCTTTCCCTTCCTCTTCTTATAAGGCCACCAATTCTACTGGGTTAAGACTATACCCTTATGACTTCATTTAACTACCTCATAAAAGACCTATCTTTAAAAATAGACACAGTGAGGGTTAGGACATCACCATGTAAATTTTTTGCTGGAAGGAACACACAGTTCAGTTCATAGCAGTCTCTGCCTGGCCACACTGCGAGACCAAGTTCTCAGGGGAAATCTGAAAGGGAATTTCTTTCTAGAGCTCAAAACAGAATAGAAGGGAGAGTGGCCCCTCTTGGCCCTGGGCGTTGTCCAATTGAGGAAAAATGATGTTTTATGCGGCTTGTAGATGAGGAAAAGAAGCTAAGATGACATTTCTAACAGCAAAGCAGAATGCTTGAGACTTGAGAGGCCTAGTTTTAATCTTTTAATGATTTTCTGTGTGACCCTAAAGTGACATAATCTCCTCCTGGGCTTTGTCCCTTCCTCACTAACATGGGGGATGTTGACTGGCTTTGTAAGGTGGTTGAAAGGAACCAGAAAGACATAATAGCAAAAGTCTATTTTTTTTTTTGCAAACACAAAGATGGTGTTAGATGCCATAAATGAAACTAATCCAAAAGAATATACCTCCTTTCAAAATCCATAATATCTTCAGAGTAAAGCACGAGTGCTAGTAAGTGAAGCCTCAGTTTCCTGTGGTTTGTAGGATTGCTAGGAGGGAGCTGAGCCTTCCCATCTGGGGGGCTGGGGGGAAGCTTGGGGAAATTCACCTAACCAAAAAGAGATGGATTCTGTGAAATTCAGGACAGCACAGAAAATATTCTGCATAGGCCTCTGGTGACAGTTTGTCAAAGAGAAGCAAATCCTTCAGGACATTCTCTTTAATATACTTTTAGTAAATGTGTTATTGTATTGGATTATGGGAATTAGGGGAACAAAGGATCTATACCATATTTTTCAAAAGCAATATTTTTAGAATCGCAAATTATATTGAAATCTTTATACCAAGAAAATAAAAACAAAGATCAGGAGAACTAAACAGCATTTATATATGTCTCTACAGAGATATATATGTATATTAGCAAATTGAAATATAGCAAATACACACAAAAACACCCACACAAAAGAGATGCAAATTATATTTTTGACACATTTTCAGCACAATCACCTAATACAATTTTCTTTTATAGGCAGAGGTAATAAATAGTGCAAATGTATATTTATGGTGCATTTGACAAATGTATTTGCTTTGAGTCAGAGGGAAAAGCTCCAGTGGTTTTACCGTTGAAACGCTTCTCATCTACCTTGACTAAATTGCTCTTCTTTCTTCCGGATTTCTCACTGTGACCGGGTCTGAGGTGGGAAACACCTTTTGGTGTCGGGGCTTGGTACATGCCTAGAATAAGGATCTGGAGCTCACCTGAAACTCAGGATGCCACTGTGCTTGTACGTGTTACTATCTCATCTCCCCTCTAAAGCCGCGTGCTCCTTGAGAGCAAGGACAACGTCTGCCACTGCTCTGCAAACCTTCAGCCTCCAGGACAGAGACTTGCATGCGATAGCAGGTGCATCATTAAACCGGCAGGCTGTTATTCTGCCAGAGTGGGGGCGTGGTCTGCAGGGAGCCAGACACACTCTGTGAGTGTCCGGATGATGCTCCACTTCCGCATTTCTGAGGATTAGGGTACTGACTTACTCTTTTTTTTTTTTTTAAGATGTAGGCTACAATTTAGGATTAGGTATATAAGTGGTCATCGTACAGGTAAAGTTTGGGCCTCCCTTTGGTTCCTCACTTTGCCTGGTACTGACTTACTCTTAATCCAAGATCCGAGAGTGTTTCCATAGCTGAGAAAGCTAGTTAAGTTCTCTCCTTGAAGTGGATCACACGTCACTAGTGTGTCCCATGGAGGCTGGTGTGGTCAAAAGGTGTAAGCTAAACAAGGGGAGAGTGACATGCTTTATGGTCCCAGGTAGGTGTAAGCAGGCCCTGCAGCTCAGCTCTGGCAAGGGAGGGATGGCTGGAGGGTGGTAGTAGAAAATGAGGGTATGGGACCTGTAACGCCCCGCCCCCCCCCCCCTTTTTTTTGAGTTGGAGTTTCACTCTGTCGTCCAGGCTGGAGTGCAGTGGCACACTCACGGCCACCCCAGCGTCAACCCGCTGGACTCGGGCGATCCTTCTGCCTTAGCCTTCCAAGTAGCCAGAACTACAGGCAAGTGCTACCATGCCCGGCTAATTTTTTTTTTTTAACTTTTTGTAGAGACGCAGTCTCGTCAAGTTGCCCGGACTGGTCTCGAACTCGTGGACTCAGGTAATCCACTGGCCTCGGCCTCCCAAAGTGCTGGGATTATAGGCTGAGCCACCTCGCCAGGGCAGGGACCTGTGACACTTAGCTAGAAACCCCTGCCCCACTCCAGCCTGCCCATGGCGAAGGCCTTGGCTGGGGATTATTGCCAAGGGAAGCCTGTGAGTGAATCCATGCTCAGAGCGGGGGATAGGGATTCATCCCACAGGGCAGAGGGAATGGGGAGCCCTAAAGATGGAAGAGAGATAGGGATGTGAAGTCATCAGACCCAGGTTCCCTCCTTCCCACCAGAACCCCATGGTATTCACCATAGGGACAATTTCTGGTGAGGATTCTCAGACACTGGTGGCTAACATAACAGAGATTCAGCTGGTGAAGCCCTTTCTCTGCAGCGTCATGAAGCCAGAAGGCTCCCGGAGACAGTGAGTTTGCCAAGCTCCAAATGCACTCTGCGAAGGAACTTCAGGGACATACGACACCATTACCCTCTGTATGGCCCTTCCACACACGATTCTCTTTCTTAGCTCCCTGTTCTGGTTAAGGAGGACCTCATTAGGAAGGACCAGTATTTCCTTCCTTTGTACGGGTACATCTCTCTCCAAGCCTGAAAATGAGACCGAAACCATCCTCACCACGCTGCTGTGAACAGATATATTTAAATTTCTTTAAGCTTGGGTGATGTCCTCGGATGAGGAGCTCTAAGTACCAAGAGTTATTGTTATTACTATGTAGTTACTGCCTAGCATGCAGCGAATTACCCTGCCCTGCTGTGTAAAAGATGTATAGTGGGATGGGGAAGTGTGGAGGGAGGAGAGGCATCGTGGCTGCAGGAGGAAGCAGAATGAGGGGCAGGAACAGGGGGCACCCCATGCACGGGGGTCTCCAGCAGGCACACTCCTATGGCTGGAAACAAGAAAGAATTTCTCTCCACTAAGCAAACATAAAACACTACGAAGACACTTAAGATTGAAGAGGAAGTACAGCCTGGGGTTTAAGAGCAAGGGTTTAAATCCCAATGCCAACACTATTCACTATGTGCCTTGGATAGGCTGATCAATCTGTCTGGGCCTCAGTTTGTGATACCTGGCATGTAGAAAGCTCTAAACAATTGTAGTGATTACTGCTACTACTACTACTGTTATTAGGCCTTGATAGAGTTGTCAGTGATTTGCAGAAGGACCCTGTACATAATCAGAAGCATTGTTTTGGTTTTTTTTATTATAAAGATGTGGGGTACAATTCAGGGTTAGGTATACAAATGTTGATTATGCTGGTACCTTTGTCAATGAGATATGCCCCCCCTCCCCTAACAGTTTCCCTAAACTGCCAATCCCACCCCGCCCCACCCCTAGCAGTTTCCCACTACTGCCAATCGAGAAGCCTTGTTTCCAAACAGAGTCAGGTTCTTCTAGAAGGGGTAACTAAAGAGATCCAGGAGAAACGGGAATCCACAGCCACCATGCCCGAAGGGGTCAAAGGGACACCTCCCAGGATTGCCAAGGACCCCCGCACTGGGGGTCTCAATTCGACTTGAAAAAACAGTCGTTGAGAGGTGGCAGTCTTGAACTCTGAGTTTTTCTTTATGGCAAAAGAGCCAACATGGCATACTATTGATCACTGAAGAGTAAGATCAACAACCCATTTTTGTCTCTCCAACACGCTGAGACTATTTTGGATAGCAATGCTGCACATTGTGTGCCCAGTTTCTCTCTGAGGCATTAGGAGTAGAGGCAGGACTGGGTGGTCTTACTGGAACTTAACATTGTACCTCTGCTTTAAGCATGCCACACAAGTCTGGAACCACCTCGGGAGTTACACGGTCATGTTACAAGCTTTGCATGGCCTAGGGAAGTCTACTACACAAAGTATCAAACATTAGTGCTGCTCACAGAGAACCAGTGATAAAGAAGAAAAGCATCCAGAGGAAGATGACTAGGAGTTCCAGGTGACAAACGTCAGGAAAGGAGAGCAAGTTTACCTGTAGTTTGGGTTCAGAGAGCCCCTTCAGCTTCATGGTCAGGGAACCCATGACTTCTTTTGGGGCAACTCAATATGAGAATATCTTTTGTAGAATGCAAACATACACCTCCTCTTCCAGATTGTTACACTTAGATGACAGTGTTGTCAAATCAAGATTTTAAACAGATGATTAGGTCATAATAACCAGTTGCCTGATCCACAGATGGGTTGAGGTTGTTAGTTTCCCACCCAATTGTTTGACTTGATAGTTTAGGGACATGTAACTAAAAGCCCCCTCAGGAACTGAGCAATATGAATGAATTCAAAACAACAAGTTTTCACCCCAATTAAAACCTGCAGTACTTGAAGGGCAAGAACTGCTGGACCCCTCCCCATCTCTCAGTTCCCTCCATTCTGTTTTCCTTTCATTCATCCCAGTCTTGGTCTATGCCTAGAGTAGTGGAACTTCCAGGGAGGAATACAGAAGGTAATCACTAACTGGGGCATTGACTGAAAGGTGTTCTTTCCATCATCCCTTTTAAAGGATCAAGAATTGTTTCTCAAACTCCTCTCTCCATTAAACTAGTAAAACAAAACAAAACCACTTTTAAAAAGTAAAAATACCCTACTCACTAGTACAGGCTGTGAGATGCCAAGCAATTTAAATTCTATCATTATGTATTAATGACTCTATTCTATTTAGGGTAACTCAAAGGACTGAGAGACACAGGATAAGGCACACCTCACACACATGCGTTTTTGGAAGGAGGCCATTTTGAAACCTACACTTCACCATCATTACAGACTTTCGGTAAATCCACTTAGATTTAGGAGACAAAACCCACCTTCTCTGTATGTGGTAGAATTTCACTGGGGTGTAAAGTGGGGACAGAGGAGTCCCACTTGTGATGCAGGGCTTTAGGGATTTGGAATATACTCTGTGGTAGCCGAGGAGGACTAGGGAGGCTACACTGGTGTGTGAGAAAGTAACGGGCTATTTTGAGTCTTTTTAAAACAATGAAAGAATAATTGCATCGTCTGCTGGACTAAAAGTTTTCAACAGATGACCGGCTTTGTCCTTTAAACACACACACACATACACACAACAAGAGTGAACCACACAGCATGCAAATGAGAGGAACCGACGTTTTTGTTTGTTGGAGATTAATTTTTATGGAAAGTTGTACATTGCAGATTGCAATCAACCTGACACATCCTCTCCCTCCTGCCCCTTCTCTCTGTTGGCTTTGAAGAGATGCACTTCCAAGTTTGAGAATTCATCTTGTCTGATTAATGATGTGTACATAGAGATTTCAGTCTCATCTTCCTTCTCTGGGTCCTTTTTATTCAGTTGTTTGCTGTGCTACAACCCTGCGGATAGATGGTTCTGCCGTGATAAATGTAAAGTTTGCATAAGCCATGTAACAGCAGGACAGCCTATTATCACTGTACATTTTCCATGGCTGTGCAAACCTCTGTAGGCTATTTTATTGCTAATAGATCCACAGAGAAACAGTAGTGATTTTACGACTCTTTTTAAAATGGAAATTCATGTTTGAGAAATACAACTGGGAGGAAACAGATGTAAACCACTTAAGCATTTGCAGAAAATTGAGATGCACACTCTTATTTACAGACCTACATAGCCTCCATCGCTTTATTTTCAAAATTAAAATAAGCAATCTGTTTACCATGGGAAATGAGGAACTGTAAACTTGTTGTTTTTCCTGTTACATGGCAATGGCCGCCATCGTTGGGTTTAATGGCAGATCTGAAGCAGGGTGGCAATTTTTTTCCCCTTTGGTTTTATTGTCTAGAACGCATTCCCTCTGTAATCTGTGCGAGAGGTAGGCAAGTGGGAAAGATTTCAGCATAACTGTATGTCTGAATTCACATTATGCTTTAAAAGCTAAAATGATTACCAGACACATTAGAAAGATTTTAACCAGGTATTTAACATTATCTGAAGATTGCTTAAAATATTGGAAAAGTCAACCTCCACAAAAATGCTTTTATATAGCCAAACACAAAAGCACAACCCATCCAAAAATATTTATGCTGGCTGTATCTCGATTTTCTCACATCTTAAGGAATTGTGACAAGTGTCACATTGTGGAAAGGAGACACAAACAGAAATACCATGAAACACAACACCCATGAGATTCTGTGCATCAGGCTCGTCAGAGCAAGTTCCTTATGACATGTGGACATTCTTCTGGGTTTTTTTTAATGTATTGATTACTTTTTAGTTTTGGAAATACACTTTTTGTTGTGGTAAAATATATGTAACATAAAAGTGACCATTTTTACTGTTTCTAAATGTGTAAGTCAGTGTCATTAAGTACATTCACAGTGTTGTGCAACCACCACCATCTACCTTCAGAACTTTTCCATCCCAAACTGAAACTCTGAACCCATTAAAGCAATGACTCCCCATCCTGCTCCTCCTCCAGACCCTGGTAACCTCTATTCTACCTTCCATCTCTATGGATTTGCCTATTCTGGGTACCTTATATAAGTGGAGTCATACAATCGTTGTCCTTTTGTGACTGGCTTATTTCACTTAGCATCGTGTCATCAAGGTTCATCCACATTGTCACGTGTGTTAGTATTTCCTTCCTTTTTAAGGCTGAACAATATCCCATGGTATATATATACCACATTTAGTTTACCCACTTGTGTGGCTAGTTCTCTGATTTTAATATTGAGGGGGTCTCCCCATCACCACTGAGGATGAGATGTCCTGCTCCTTTCTGAGCACTGCACAGCAGACCACAATAAACTACGGAGAATGAGAGGTGTCCAGGCTAGATCTGCAAAATAAGACCAAGAGGCCTCCTGGACCTCCCTATAGACCAGAAACCTAAGTCTCTGTGTAATCACTGGCTGTGTGAATCTTTTACTTTCATCCTCAAGCTTTGTTTTAAATGTAAAAGGAGGCTAAACTAGATCCCCTTAGAAATGGAAATTCTTTTCAGAGACAAGATATAAGGACCCACAGTCAGAGAATAGAATGTGTTTCCGCTGGGCTTGGTGGCTCAGCTTGCAATCCCAGTGCTTTGGGAGGCCGAGTTGAGTGGATTGCCTGAGTCCAAGAGTTCGAGACCCACCCGGGCAACTTGGTGAGACCTCATCTCTACAATAAATCAAAAATTAGCCGGGTGTGGTAGTGTGCACCTGTAGTTCCAGCTACTTGGAAGGCTGAGGCGAAAGGATCGCTGGAGCCCAGCAGGTCGAGGCTGCAGTGGCTGGGAACGTGCCACTGCACTCCAGCCTGGGTGACGGAGTGAGATTCCAACGCAAAAAAAAAAAAAAGTGTTTCCGATCCCTAAGCCTCCCCCAATCCCCTCACTGCCGACGTACTCAGAAAGGCACTGGGGAGACCCTTGGGGCCCATCAAATGAGGCACAGCCTCAGTGAACAGGCTCTGAGCTCACCCTCCCTTAGTGGAAACCATCCTATATGGAGAAGGTATGAAGTGCATTTACAAGCCTATTTGCTATGCATTCCACTCTCTTATGACAGGGAACTTAAACAACTGCACTCTATTTACCTGGTTATCTCATGACCCATATGATGTATAGAAGCGTCTGTTTATGGCCCTTTGGTGATATAAGCTAATTACAGACCTGTGTGGAGGAAGCTTTGTGGCTCTACTGCTATTGCTGCTGTCACAACAACCCTACTCTTCTACGGACTCAACCATGTTCTCTGCATTGTGTAAGTCATTTCTGTCCTCAATGTATTGTCTAAAATAAAATAACCTTGGGGGTTTACATAAACATCTCTGACATTTTATAGGGAAAATGGATATCTGTTGAGATCTTTATTAATGGAGATATGTTTTAGAATTACATATGCATTGTGGCATTACCCATGACAAAACATTCTCGCAGATATCTATTTATTTATTTTACACGACAATCCAATGAGGTGTTTGGGATGGTGTCTTCATTTCACTGATAAGGCTAGGTGATTTGCTCACAATCATGGCACTAGTAACAGAGTACAAAAGAAACTTTATTTAACTCATTCTCAAGGTAGGGCAAGTAATTGGAAGCTTCATGTCCAGAAGGAAGACATGGAGTGAAGGGAACTTATTTATTATTTATTGAGCTTCTAGATTGTGCATCATTTTGCATTTGAGTTCATACTAGATACATTTTTCTCATTTAATTTTCACAACTTCCCCCACCAAGTAGTCACTGAGATCCCATTTTATAGATAAGCCTCAAGGATATTATTGGTCCATGTTTTACAGCTTGTGATGGAGCAAGAAATCAACTGAATCTATCAGATGTAAGAGTTCATTCTCTTTCTAAAACGTCATACAGCTGCTGCTACATTTCAAAGCTGGTGCCTCAGTGCAATTCCTGCATTGGCACAAGTGTCCACCAGATGTCTTGTGGACACTGGTCCTTTGAAACACTGGTTTGCCAGTAAAAAGCTAAGCTGCTCTGGTTGGATTGCAGAGGGGTGGGTGACCAGCTCTGCCTCTCGGTCCCTCTCCTTACTTTCTTCTGGGAGAGCTGTAGGACCATCCAAAATACAAATGAAAAGCTGCTGCTCCAGAGTATCTTCTGGAGAAGTTATTATTCTTGTGTACTTCCTTATCTGTTGGACCTCTTTCAAAGACAAGGAAAGCAATCTCCACAACAAAACCCCATCCCACCTTTGGCAAAAAGCACATTCTTAGAAGCCAATATAAGAGGGGGACCCAAAAAACCCGGAATTTATTTATAAAAAATTGTATATTTATTCTTTTTTCTCTCCCTTCTCCCTTAAAATGGTGTACTTATTCTTGCATATTTAAACTTCAGTCACCTTCAAAGTACTCTCCGTTTGATACAATACACCTATCGAGATGTTTTCTGCTGCTCAAAACAGCTTTTGAATTTGTCAGTTTTGATGCCTTTTAGTGCTTCTGCCGGTTTTTGTTTCACCTCTTCCACTTTGGCAAAATGTTTCCCTTTGAGGACTTTTTTCATCCAGGGAAACAAGCAAGCAAACAAAAAAAGCCTCTCAGGGTGAGATCAGGTGAATATGGAGGGTGGGCATGGGATCATGCTGTTTTGGGTCACAAACTGCTGAACACTTAGCACAGTGTGGGCAGGTGCGCTCATAAATCACCCATCATGAAATGGGCAAGTGCATTAAAAGAATCTCCCCCCCAAAATTTACTGAAGCTGAACGCAGCCTCTCACAGCAACGCTAGTAGGTACACTGATGCCGATGGGTTCCTAGAACACTCGTCTAGTGGGGGAAGCCTATACTACAAGGGGTTTGTTTCTTGTGGAAGGGGTTCCCCTTATACTGTGGAAGCCTGGTTTGCTCCTGCTAGCTAATTCCCCATTCTGAGGAAATGAAGAAAATCTAGCTGGGCACAGATGGAAACCTGAAGGGTCCTCTTGCCACAGCTTTGGGCTTCCGAAGCATTGGGTCACTGTGGCAAGATGCACACATCTTATGCACACAGATTGTGGAGCGGAGGAAGGAGCCTAGCAATGGTTATTCTGTAAATATTTCCCCTCTGCTCATTTATTTAGAAGCAATATAGAGCACTACATGGTTTCAAGAGAGTGAGAGAAGGATTGCTTGGCGGCAGACTTTGTGTCTCCACTGTTGTTCTGAGAAATTCTGCTCAGACTTTGAATTCTCATCCGAATTCACTCCACTGATTCAAGCCCTACAGCTGTGGCAGCCATCCTCTCTAGAAGACTGCCAGTATTATCTTTTGTCATCTTAGCAAAATTGTTTTTCCTCCGCCCATGATGTTCTCCTTGAGAAGATCCGTAATCATTGGTCTCATCTCAGGGCCTTTCCAGCAATGTTGTAGCATCCCAGCAGTGTCTGAACCTCTTAAGAGCTGCTGTCCTAGGTTGCTTATCCCCTGATCTGGGGTAGGGCACAGACATACAGAAAGAGACACACACCCAGATGTGCATAAACACACACACGCACATGCAGATACACTCATGCCCAGGGTGCAAATAGGCCACACTCTGTTGACAGGGTACGGATGTTGGGTGCTCCCCATGCCTTTGCCCCTCTCCCTCCTCCTCCTTTTCATGATGTAAAAGTTCTGAGTAGTTCTGGTTCTATTATCTGTTCAAGGGCTTCATTATTTCTGCTCTCTAGACTAGAGGAAAGATCACCAGAAGTGTGATCGGAAGACCAGCTCAGTCACACACAAGCCTCAAGTCTTATCATACATTTCATATTTTTCTAGTTGTAATAAAATGGAGCCAATATTTTCATTCCTTTTTGCACATAAGTTCTGTTGATCCTACTTGCCCAACTTCTGTTGTGGGTAGATATGCTCTTTATTCCTACAGATGGGTTTTAAAAACTTAGCTCATTTGAACACTTGGCCCTTTTCATTGTTTTTCCTCCAATTTCCTTTTTCCAAGTTCCTGCCTTTTTTTGTGGGCCAGATTCCGAAATAGCTATGGTCCCTTGTATTTCTTTAAGAAGCACAAACATTCACAGGTTTGGCACTTCCGCTGAGAACTTCCATCACCGCATCCACGACACGCGGTAGGCTTTCAATTAGTATGTGTTCAATAAATGAGTGGCGTCGCAGTTTCCATCTTCCCGCACACCTCCATTGGGTGTTTAATGGCCTGTCTCCCGCTGTGGACCAAGAGAAAAAGCCTTATACAAGCTTCTTTCACATGGAATACAGGTCTCACTTTTTCAATGCATCTCAGGCACTAAAATGCCTTCCCCTTATATTTTCTATTCTCAGTCTCCTAGGTTCCATTTTCCATCTGCTGTACTCTATGGCCTTGATTTGCAGTAGGTTTTACTCATAGCTTTGTGATCAGATGTGCTGGTGATGTCCTTGATGTCTTCTGTTTAAGGGCAACCATCCTGCTCCGGCCTTGAAGCATAATTGTTGACTGTTTGCTGGTGGGTTTCATCCCAGGAGCCACTGTGTTCTTGGTCACACTTGAGTGGGTCCAGGGTCATTACCTGACCCAAGTGTAGCCAACAGCTGACTCATGTGAGACCTAGTCTGGAAAAGATGAACTGGTCAATGATAATCTTTTCATGGAAATTTGAACTAAGAAACAAGAATCAGTGGGGTGTTTGGGACCACAGAAACTGAGGGACAGAAACAGAAGGTAGCGTTGGAGCTTTGTGTGAGCTGAAGACGCCAATGGAACAGCGATTGTGAATGGCTGAGAGAGAAGCCATATGGTAATGGCACAGGCATCAAACAGCATCACAGAGAAAAGGAGGGAGGAGACACCTCAGCAGTCACATAGCCCCACCTCACCCTAACGTTCCTCCTGCTCCTCTCACGTCTGGAAGCCCCTGGTCACGTGTGTGCCCGCCTTGTCTGCGCCTGTCAGGAAGCTACTATTTCTCCTGAGGGAAGTTACCTTCTCTCTCAGCAACACTGGCTCGCCCCCACCCCAAATGCTCTCTTGCTTCCCTGAGGATGCCCTCGTGAGGTGCCTGTCCATTGCCTTTCTCTTAGCAGCCCTACAACCATGACTTCCCCATATCTTCCTCCAAATTTGGCCTTTGACCTTTATTTAACTTCCCTCCCGCCTCCACCGACCATCCCTGAAACAGAGAACATTTTGTTGTGCCTCTCCCTAGGGCTCCAGATGCTGCCAGGTCTGGGCCACCTGCCTGTCCTGGTGACAGTCTCCTGGGGAGTTTGCATGCACTCATGTGCCTTGTACTGAGATTTAAACACAGCCTCTGCTAAATCCACTTCCTCAGTACCTGGAATGTTCTTCCTGTTAGGCATTGCATGAAGATGCCTTTTACTGTTGTTTTTAAGCACTTTTGTATTGTCTGTGCATGAGCTTAGGAGCCATTATCTTTGGCTTTCTCAAAGTTCCCCCATGCTCTCATTGCCTCTGCTCTGATTCACCCCCACACCCATTCACATTTCCAGGATGGCCTGCCACTCCCACCACCTCTAATATCAACGCTAACATTTCTTGAGTGTTACCTACACATCAGACATGCGTTATCTCCCTGAATCCATACCACAACCCTGTGAGATAGGTGTAATTGTTAGCTCCATTTTACAGGTGAGGAAATCAAGGCATAGAGAGATTAACTAGTGCAAAGTCACACAGCTTCCCAGGGCGGGATAGGTTGGAACCCAGGCAGCCCGACTTCAAAGCACATTAAGCTACACCCCAGCTGGCTCTCTGCCCGTCACCATCTGCCTCCCTCCCTGTCGCAGGGTGGCCTGTGTCTACTACTTCCTTCTTGACGAGAATGAATAGAGCACTTGACCTTGGCCCAGAAGTGGAAATGTGATAAAGTTCTTCCAGCTTTCCCAACACATTTTCACACCCCTCCCCCCCACACACACACTTTTATGGCCTCTGGGATAAACCCAACTTATCTGCTGATGAAGCTCAGAGACTGAATGGCTGTAAATGTGACCCTTGGTTTTATTCCAGTGAAAGCTAACTGGAGGGCTGGCTGGCTGGAGGTGAGATCTTGTCACAGGTAGGACACCTTGTTACATACATCTTCCCCTTTGTTTTCCTCTACCTTTCGGAGAAGATGCTGGTATTCCTTCTCTTGTGGCTCATCTGGAAGATGAAAACAAGCAGCCAGCTCCAGCTTTTCTCTGTATCAAGATCCCATATGCATCTTGCCTACCATCTGAAACTCAAGCCCTGTCCAGCTTCCCTTTGCAGCGGACTTGCCCCAAGTGCCACCGCGGGGCCTTTGATCCAAACCAGGAATATCATGGTCTTGACTCTGTATCTCCAAATTTATATCGATTCATTTTTTCTGGTCACTATGGTTTTTCTGGAAACTTCCTTTCCCCTTTTTTCCCTACCTGCAGGTTTTGCCCAACATGTACCCACCTCCCCCCTCCTTCCCTGGGTTCTCGTCCATCTCACCAGCTCCTACCAGACACACAACTTCATTGAACATGTCTTGAACGTCCCAGCAGTCTGTGAGATGGGGAGAGAGGGCTCCCTACTTGAGCAACACGGTAAGGCCTTCCTCCTCCAGGAAGCCTTCCTGGACCACCTCTCCCGATCACTGACTTTTCTCTGAACTCACAGCATCTACTTTCTGGCTTCCACTTTTTGTAATCTACCCCGTGCTTCCTTGGGGCATTTCTTGTACTAGGCATACATTGCTATTAATGTTTCCTGAATTCGTACTTTTGTCTCCTCAGCTAAATTGTAAGCTTCCCATAGGAGTTTAAACCTCATACTGCCTTGATTTCAATACATTTACTATGTGATTTCAGCTCTGGCTGGATAGCAAAATACCTTGAATTTCAGTCAATACTTTTTCCTTTACCAATCAGGATTATATCTCTATACTGGTGAACTAACAAAGAAACTAAAAGCCAGCAAGTCATCCTTTAACTATAATGAAATAATATTTTTTCAGCTTAATCTTTTAAAAAAATAAAACTTCTATAAATTATAAAATAG
>CAUYQG010019176.1:0-11439 GCA_963574415.1 Tarsius wallacei
TTTCTTCAATTCCTCAGCAGCATGGGAGGCCCAAGTAACACAATGAATGATTTGGGAACAGAAAATATATCAGGCCAGTCAATGCTGCCATGATCCCCAGGCTAAGATCCCTGCTATCTGTAAAAATGTAGGTGAGAAGATGAAGTATCATGGCATTGACCAGAGTGGAATACCACTGGGGTGATATTTTCTAGGTACAGAGTTACACGTATTTGAGTTCACTAGGATTAGATTCTGCTGTGAGATCTAGAAAACGGTCTTAATAAAGTAAAAGTTAACGTCTCCCTCTCATTTAGGAAGTCTTGGCTGGATACAGTGTCTCACACCTGTAATCCCAGCACACTGAAACACCGAGGTAGGAGGACTACTTGAGGCCATGAATTCGAGGACAGTCTGGGCAATGCAGTGAGAACTTGTCTCTATAAAAAGAAAAAAAATTGAGTGCAGTGGCATGTGCCTGTAGTCCCAGTTAGTTACTCAGGAGACTGAAGTGGGAGGATCACTTGAGCCCAGGGGTTTGAGGCTGCAGTGAGCCTTGATTGCATCACTGCACTCCAGCCTGGGTGACAGAGCAAGACTCCCGTCTCAAAAAAAGAATAAGAGAGACTTGAGGTAGGCACTCCAGATTTCAGAACTGATCCATTGCCTCCCCAGCATTAGCAACCAGGAGTCATAGTATTTGGTCTTCTGTGTATGACTTTCATTCCCAATGTGTCTGTATGATCTAAGTTTCCTTCTGAATCAGTATTATACCCATATTCCCCAAACCAAAAGGATGAAGAGGGAAGAGGAGACCTCCTCTCTTTAAAAGAAAGTTCCTGAAAATCCCACTGGCACTATTGCTTACTGTAACATGGTTTAGAATGTAGTCACTTGACCACACCGTTTAAGAAAAGATGAGAAAAGTGGCTTTTTGATTGGGCAGCAATCGTCCCAGGTAAAAATTAGGGCTTATAAAAACTGGGGAAAAAAAGAATGGATTACGAATCATGGTCATCGATAGCTGAGGAAAAACACAAAAATAAAAAAAGTTCTGCAAGCCAGCTGTAGTATTAACTAGACCAATAGCTTTAGAAAGGAAAGTGTCCGCTTCCCTGTGCCTCCATTTTTTCATTTGTAGAATGAAGACACATGTTCACCCAGGAGTCACTCTCCCGTTTTTTAAAACTTTATTTGTCTCTCTTTCTAAAAAAATTTTAGATCCAGGAGTTGTACATGCATATTCATTACTTGGACATATTGTGTAATGGTGGGGATTGGGTTGACTTGGGGTAGATTATGCAGAGACTCTTCTCAATCTCTGGGCTCTAAGTGTCTTGACAGCTATCTGTAAAACCTGAGTATCATGACTGAAATACTGACTAAACATGCTACACATTCAGTAAGGTGTATGGATGGTCGAACTGATGGCAATGAAGCACAAGGTTCATTGAACATCAAGGCAATTCCCAATAAGCAGCCCCAATTAAGAAGTTCACTTAAACCCCAGACAATTAGGGTTATGTTAGTCTTTACTGTTCCAAAAAAATGTTCAATCACGAGGGTGATTTTCCCTGGGCACTTTGTTATTGAAGCGTAGCTGATCCCCCCATGGGAACTCACTGAGGACCACAGGGAAGGGAAAGACCTTTAGGACATCCTGTGGAACCTTCCCCAAACACAGATGATCATGCAACTACTAGAAATTCAGAGTGATCTATACGTGCACACACATGATTGTGAGGGGAAAGGAGAGTATCCAAGAGAACGCCATATGTGCTCGGGCAATTAACCAGGAAAATGACAACGTTTCCATTGTTGACCCATCCAATACCTAGAGATAAGTGTCTCTTACCTTTATCTTCATTGCCCTTCTGCCACCCAACATGCAAGACTTCTCCCTTAGATGTCAGCATCACCAACAAGGGGTACTTTTCTAATATCTTCGATTCTGAAATTTATGTTTTTTGTATGACCGGATGTGTTGCTCCAGTGTCAATGCCAAGAATTCAGACTCAGGAATTACATGGCTTGGGGTGCTATTTCCCATTCTGAAATTTGCAAGCTGTGTGACCTTAAGCAAATTACCTAACCTTTGTATACTTTCGTTTTCCCTCCTGCAACACTGGGAGAGATATTGACATTTATTTTTTATGAGGGTATTAAGTACAAGAAATCTTGGAATATAAGCACTTGGTAAGTTCTATCTAAAAAAATGCAAGCAAACTTTTATTCTACATTCCACTTCTTCATTTCCATTAAATTTGTCTTTGACCTCATTTTCAACTCTGTTTTTAAATTCTTTCCATTTCCCCAGTTCTACAATTCTTGAGTCTCCTGCTACGTGAAACACAGGGGTTCACCTGCAATTTTTCAAGCCTCCAAACCCCCTGCACTCTCTCCTTGCCCTGCTGTGTCATCTTCCTCTCCAATGTCCACCCTTCAGTTCCAGGCCTTCTAATCATTGTTGGAATGAAAACCCTTCAATATGCTAATTGTCTACATGATAGACTCATAATATACTGAGCTTCAGCTGGGCTCAGAATGTCACGAGCTGCCTCTGTTAGTGATACTTAGGTCCCACTTTCCATAATCAAATCCTCACTTTCCCACAGGAACCTGTTATACCAACCCTGCCCTTTCTGCATGAATGAATGCTACTTTTTTTTCTGCATACATTTTCTAATTTTCTCTGTCACAAAAGATTTACTCAGTCTCTTCCACGAGCTACTTCAATGGCTTCCAAGAAGACTATTCTTACTAAGGAAATTCTGAGTCTCATTTGTCCATCCATTCCTTCATTTACCAAAAATGATCTTTCTGGCTGGGTGCGGTAGCTCATGCCCGAAATCCTAGCACATTAGGAGGCCAAGGCTCAAGAGGAATGCTTGAGCTCAGGGGTTTGAGACCAGCCTGGGCCACATAGCAAGACCGCATCTCCACAAAAAAATTAAAAAATTAGCTGGGCTTGGTGGCGCGCCTGTAGTCCCAGCTACTTGGGAGGCAGAGGCGGGAGGATCACCTGAGCCTAGGAGGTTGAGGCTATGGCAAGCCATGACTGTTCTAATGCACTCTAATCTGGGTGACAGATTGAGATCATGACTCAAGAAAAGAAAGAAAGTCTTACTGCTTCAGAAATACCACCTGGACCTTTAATACATTTCTCTCTTCTTCCCTTTCACTTTCTCTCACATTCATTCCACACTTTCTTCTCACATCTAAGGAAGAAACTCTTCTTTTCTTATGTAAATTGAATTCCTTCATTTGCATTCCTCTCCAGTCTCCTCCTTTCCCTTTGACATCCGTTTTCACCCTTCTTCATTTCTCCCTTTTAGCCAACTCCTTACTCTTCAATTCCTTTTGGAGTCCCGTCAGAACACAAAAGAAGCTTTTTGTTTATTTGTTTGATCGTTTGTTTCCCCTATCACTCTCTTTTGCCCTCTCCTTTGTAAACATCCCAAGGAAATGTAACACTTTTTCAATCACCGCCACCCCCCACTGACTCCTGGACCAGAGAAGTGTGGTTTGACCCTTGCAGACAAATGGCTCTCTCCAAGATAACCAGGGGCCGGCTTAGTGACACCTCGTAGGAATTGTCCTCAGTCCTGAGGTTACTTCCCTATCTTTTCTGTAGCATTAGGTCTTGATGGCCCCACTGTCTTGAAATGTCCTTCTCTTTCTGTCATTTTATCTAGCTCTCTCCTCTGCAACATGAATGGTGACTTTTTCTCGCTGCCTTTCCCTGGATCCATGTTTCTGCCCGCCTGGGGAAGCAACCATCCCCAAAAGGTCTGGTCTCCACTTTTCCCTGCTGTGCTCCCACTCCTCAGTCAGTTTCATCACTGTAATGACATCCCCTGGCCTAGCCTAGGGCTAACCTTTTCCCCATGTTGCAGACCTCAGATTTCCAATCATTGCTAGACATCTCCCATGCCCACTCAAACACATGTCTCAAAAGAAACAAATGATTTTTATTACACTTTGCTCTACTTTTGCAGAAGCTCCTTAAAGGATCTGCTTCTTCAATCTTTCTGCCATCTTTCTGGGTCGTGATCCATAGTGCCATGGTCGTCAAAGGTATTCTGCTTAGATTCAGACACATGCATGCCATTCTTTCATTCAAAACTGTTGATCAAAATCTTTCCACAGGGAAAAAAATATACTGAAAATCCTTTGTTTTTGTTTTTTTTTTTTTGACAGTAGTAGTAATCTCATTCTGTGCCCAGGCTAGAGTGCAGTAGCATGCTCACGGCCACTGCAACCTTGACCTACTGGGCTCAGGTAATCCTTCCTTCCGCCTCAGCCTTCCGAGTAGCTGGACCCACAGGCATGTGCCACCACCTCCGGCTAATTTTTTTTTTTTGTAGAGACAAGGTCTCACCATGTTGCCCAGGCTGGTCTCGAACCCCTGGACTCAGGCAATCCTCTTGCCTCCGTCTCCCAAAGTGCTGGGATTACGGACGTGAGCCACCACGCCTGGCACACTTAAAATCTTTATGAACATATCACTAAAACACCTTATCGATTTGGGTCCCACTTGTCTTACCGGCCTCATTCATTAATTCACCCAGTCGATTAATGGATATTTATGGAGTACCTACTGCAAGCCAGGCACTGAGTTCAAGGCATCAGTGAGTAAAATAGGCCAAAATAATATTGATGATGATGATGGTTATCTCTTTATTTAGGGAGCTCCCACTTCTGTGGGGGTTCATTGCTCACATTATATCACATTCCACTCAATCGTCATCGTTCACCTGTTTTGATTTTTATAATTTTATTTTTCACTCTCTCGATTTTCTCAAAATGTGTGTAGTTTGTTTATTTATTTTTATTTTTTAAACTTTTTATTTTAAATATGTGGGGTACAATTCAAAGTTAGGTATACAAATGTTCATTATGCAGGTACCCTTGTTGATGAGGTGTGCTCCCCACACCTCCCCTGGCAGTTTCCCACTACTGCCAACCCCGTCCCCTCTCTGTTGACAAAAATTTTCTTTTAGAATATCAGCCATGACCAGGAATAAAACCTCAGCAAAGGAAGTTTATCAAGATTCATCCTGCGCTCACCCTCAGCCTCGTCCCCAGCCTCAAGTACTCTGGGGATCTCAGACACCCCAGCCTCTTTCAGCCTTGCTCTCTGGTGCTGCAAAGGCACAAGGTGCCACTGGGAGCTGATCCCACTCTCTGGGACACTTTTCTCCTTTCTTGTTCTGGTTAACCTCAGGAAGACATTTGCGTAGAACAGTTAGAGCCTCGACTGGAATCCCGACTTTACCCCTGACCTCTAGCTTGACCTGGCAGATTATATAATTTCTCAAAGCCACAATTTCGCCATCTGTGAAATATGGTTAATAATACAAGTTAAGTTTCCCTTATCTGAAATGCTTTGGACCAGAAATGTTTTGGATTTGGGATTTTTTTTTTCAATATTAGAATATTTGCACTTTACTTAACTGGTTGGGCATCCCAGATCCAAAAATCCAGACTCTGAAATGTTCCCATGAGCATTTCCTTTGAGCATCATGGTGGCGCTCAAAAAAAGTTTGGAATTTTGGAGCATTTCAGAGTTCCAATTTTAAGATTTGAGGTGTTGAGTCTGTATTAGTTTTCTAATAGAGGGGTGACCACAATTCAATGAAATGACAAATGCAAAGCCTTTGTGATCACTGTATTGCCCATCCTTCAAGGCTGAGAGCTCTGGGTCACATGCTCCAAACTGCCCAGGTCTCTCAAGGTTGTGCTAACGGCCTTTTTTATGGGTGCCCATAGCCCCCAGTCTGTTTCCACCTAAGACCGATGGCAATACACTTCAAGTGAGTAGTTACATATCTCTCCACCACAAAAAGGCTGAGAAGACGAATGCCATGTCTTCTATTTGTATTCGCAACACACAACCCAGGAGCTGGCTTTGTCAAAAAAAAGAAAAAAAAGCTCAGTCATGTTCAATGCACCAGATAGAACTACAGAGTCAGCTTCTTTTCAAAGAGGTGTTTCTGGTTCTCCTTCACTCCAGGCTAGATAAGTCACCCTGCTTTATTTCCCATAACAGCCGACATTTCTGCATCTCATAGCCATATTTACCTGGCCCAAGTCCTCCCCCATTAGAATAGAGGCTGCCTGGGAGAGACCACCACATCTGTGGGGCATCCCTCAGTATCCCACGGCTGAGAGAACGGACGAGCAGAGCTGAGCTCACTCTCAGAAGTGGAGTTGCCAAGACTTCAGCCATTCCATTGCACTGATGAACACAGTGACAAGGGTGGGTGGCCCAGCCTTGCTCGTGCGTCCTGCCTTCCTCCAGAGCACCACGCCTGCATAGACCAAAGACCCTACTCTGGGTGGCAAAGCCCTGGAATCTGGCTGCTAGGATGGAAGGAAAGGAAACAGAGGTTGCCAGGCAGCCCCTTGCAAGACCGTCCCGAGGGCTCGTTTCATCACGTGCAAGGGCTTGGTGACACATCAGGAAACTTTTTTCCGGGAGCGGCCTTTTTTTTCCCCTCCACTTGTGGATATGTTGAAAGATCACACATACATTTTCAGTGAAATCACTGACAATCACAGGGACAGCAGCAACAGCTGGTGGGTCTGAATTACACTGAGGTGATTTAATCTCTCAGTCTCACACTGGGAAAGCAGTTTGAGGAAGGTAGGCGCTGTTTAAAAAAAAAGAGAGAGAGAACAAGAACAAGAGAAACTGTATGGCTTTAGACAGCTGCTGCTGTTACTCAAAGCTAAGAAAGGAAGCAGGAGGGACTCTGAAGCCCATGAATGAAAGTCGGGGTTGTTATCCACAGCCGGGGTGGCCAGGACTGGTGCTCCTGGGAGAATATCATTTCCTTTGTGGAATGAGAAACCAGAAGGTTTCCAACTCCCAGCAAATCAGCCCGGGGAGTCTGGGATCGGTGGCTCCTTCTGATCTCGAATGCCTGGACTCATAAACAAAGTCAGTATCGCTCGTGTGAGAGATGAGTAACAGGAGAGGGACAATTAACAGGCCAGGGAACCGTGAAAATGGTCATTAAAGTTTGGAAAGATGTGGGCCGCAGTGTGGTACAGCTGTGAAGCATATCCATTAGGGGCTGAGGGGCACAGAGAGGATGTCATTCCAAGGAGGCCCGTGGTTCACACCCTGATGGCCTGAGGCCCGGGCCACCGGATCACATGACAGGGCCTCTTCTCGAAAACAAAGCAGAGAGGGACGACCGAGGTCCCAGACACTCACGTATTTCCTGCTGCACTTGGAGAACCACGTGCTGAGCTAAGATTTCATGATCAGATTTTTGTACGTCAGTTGTTAAAAGAAGCTGACCTTCAAAGAGAAAGCTTAGTTTCCCCTGAAGCTGGGGCGTTTGTTTAATCGCCAGGGGAAATGACCACCTCGGCTCTTGCAAGTAATGGGGTTGAAAATTTCCTACCATAACTTGGACATCAGTCCAAAAAGCTGTTGTATATACCATGGTCACAAAGATAAATACGGTACGGTTCCTGACCTTGAGAAATGCAACAGTCATACGGTGAAGAAAGCCACATAAACAGGTCATTACAGTACAAAGAAGCTTGTGGTACAATAGAAATTGATGCCTATGAAAGAGAGGACAGATAAGGCTGGGGCTGGGCATGGGAGGCAGGGGAGGGAGAGCAGAGGGCAGAAGCCAGCAATAAGGAAAGGGAGGTTAAGCTCATGAGAAACAAGAGGTCTCCTTGCCGTGTTTTTCGTATTTGAACTTATGCGATTCTTCATTGCTCCCTAAACACACGCTGATTGGTACTCTGCTTTCTTCCGGAGTTTTTTCAACCTTCTTTCATTTTTCCTCTCAACCACCTTCCATTCCTAGCTCACTCATTCTCACCACATGCCTCCTGCCTGTGAATGTCTGTGCCGGTTTCGTTGCTGAGGTGTGAAATGCCCTCGCTGGCCACTCATGCGTGGATGCCCTCAGTGGATAGATAGACTGTGTTCGGTGGATCCATCCACCTGTCATCCCAATCCAATTTTTCTTTGACTCCCCATCTGTGAAAGCTCCCTTTTGCTTTCACTCATTTTTGCTAAACAATGGGCGAGAGAAGAAATTAGTTTGTTGAGGAAGCTAGTAGAGAAGGAGGTTCGCATTTCTCCGTCAATGTTTTCAGAAAAGTGGCTTAGCTAGAGCGTCCAAAGAAATTGGCTTTTCATTGTGGATTTCTACTTGAAGCATACACTAAGGAAGCTGTATTCTGGATGGTGGTACCTTTTGACTTCAGGATGTTGTGGAAGATTTTGGATACTTTTTAGCTCTCATAATATTTTCCTTTCAGAAATTCACCACCCTCAGCACCACCACATCCTTTCTGAGTTGGTCGATTATATGGTCCAACCTCTGATGCCACAGGCTTGAGACCGTGATCCAGACCGATCAATTTTCATGTCCCATTTACCTGGCCATGGCGATTGGTTTGGGCATGAGGTCATGACATGGGCCAGACAAATCAAAGCCATTCTAGGATTTTTTAAAAGTCATTAGACAAAAAAGACCATCTGGTTTATCTGAAACCGCTAACAGAATGTGAAGAACTGTGGGTGGTAATCTTTGACACTGTATCAAAAAAAAGAATAAGCTTATACAGAAAAACAAAAGGGAGGATAGGGAAAAGAGAGACGGGAATGACTTTTTTGTCCTTGAACCCAGCTATCCCCCAAACCAGAATGCCCTTCTTAAACCTCCCAGATATGTAAATCTACTAACTCTGCCTTTTGCTGGTTAAGTTAATTACCACTAATCTTGTGATACTTGTAACCCAAAGAGTTTTTGAAAGTCCAGTTGGACGGATATATGTGAATCCATACACGACAAAAATAATCTCTTATGTGAAAACAGGGACTTCGAGTAAAATAGACAGGGAATTGATCACATAGTTTTAAAAAAATATAGTGCTGGGACAATACGTACCTGATGATGAAAGACTCAGCTCACCAAGAAGATGCAGCAATACTAAATATATATATGCTGAACAATAGAGCCTCAACATACATGAAGCAAAAATTGATAGCATTGAAAGGAGAAACAGACAAATCTTCCATTATAGTTGGGGACTCCAACACCCCACTCATGGCAAATGACAGAACTACTAGATAGAAAATCAGCAGGGATATAGAAGGAAGTTACCTCAACTTGATAAAGAACATTTGCAGCAGGCCTACAGCTAACATCTTGCTTAATGGTGAAAAACTAAATGCTTTCCCCCTAAGATCCGGAATAAGGCAAAGACATCTACTCTCTCTGTTGTTATTCAACATAGTGCCAGAAGTTGAAGCAAACACAATAAGAAAAGGAAAAAAATAAATAAACAGCATTCAGATTGGAAAGTAAGAAATAAAAAAGTCCCAGGAATACACACACACACACACACACACACACAAATACTCTGAGAACCACACAGAACACAAGATCAAGACATAATATCAGCTGCATTTCTAGACACTAACAACAAACATGTGGAAACATATTAAAAGCACAGTATCGTTGGCAATTACTCCAAAGAAAATGGAATACCTTTTCTTATAAATCTCATAGAAGACATGGAGGATCTCTGTCCTGAAAGTTACAGAGGCCTGTTTTTAACTAGTGAAATTCCTTTGGGCTACCTCATGTCCGTCTGGAATTTTTTCCTTTTCTTGCCTGAAATCCTGAGTTCTGGGATGACTCGGAGTTTCCTGTCCAAATCAAGAGATGTTACATGAGGACCATCATAAAGGGAGCTGGGCGTTTCCTGATATCTACACCAGGCAACACAACCGGTCAGAAGGAGACGTCAAAAGCATAGTCTTTAATTCCTGGGAGAATGGGAGATGAACAGAAATCTTGGTTTTAGAAAAAGGGACTCAAAAACTTTTTGTGAAATTAATGATTATTTAATTAATTTAAAATTTATATATATAATTAACAGAATTTTGTTCGATGTCTGAATACTAAGACCCACTATGCCACATGTGCTAGCTTAAGCACTGATCATATCTTAGCAAATTGAAACCTCATACCAGTTGTGTTAGTTGGACATTATTAGCCCCAGAATACCATGAGGGAACCAAGGCCCGGAGATAATAAATAACTGACCCAAAGCAACAAAGCTCACGGAGCCTGGATTTAGACCCACATCACTCTGACTCCAAAATTTACACTCTTAACCAGTATGATGTGTTGCCTTCCCCAGTTCTCAGAACAGCATCTAATTCTGGTAGAGTCATGATTGCCAAGGCAGGAAATAGCATACTCAATCAACAAATATAACTCCAGGATCTTCAATGAAGGAGAGACTGAATCATCCACTTCTTTAAAAGAAGGAAATATATTCAAGCCTCGTTTGCTAGAATCAACTTTTTTTGAATATTGCTGAGCAAGCCAAACACTTTGGAAGTACTAGCAATGAAATAAAGCAATTAAATACCAAAAGGCCAAAGGTTATTAAATGCTAAGTGTTGGGGGGCGAGTAAGCTCGTTCTTGTTTCCATGGGACAAAAATGGGTCAATGTGTAGGGGTCACAGGAAGAGAAATCTCAGCCCACAGGTGAGGGAGAAATTACAAAGTTGCTTCTTCCAAAATTTATTTTCACAGTAATTATCTAACAAAAATTACTATGTCTCTAATAAAGTGGAGCGATCTTTTGGAGAAAAACTGGAAGATACAGAAATGTTGGAAGGATGAAAACCAAATCTTTCATCACCCACCATACTAAGGCAGTAACTGTTAGCATTTAAGTCTTTCATGAAGAACACTCTAAAAGTGGAAGTGCTCCAACGAGGGTAATTGCTTTTAAAGGAAGTGAGTTCCCCATCACTAGAGGTATGTAAGCAAAGACTGGGTGGCTCCTGGCTAGGGACTGGTGAAGACGGACACATCCATAAGGTGGGGAGGAAGTGAGTTAGGACTGAAAGACATGTAAGAGTCCTTCCTACTTGGGAACAACAGAAATCTAAGTGACACAGTCATTAAGGATTATTCGGAATCCAGTGCAAATTCTGGCACATGGTAGGTGCCAGCAAACATATATTAAATGAAAATAAGAGAAAAAAAGAAAGAAGAGAGGGAAGGATGTAGGAACAATAAGAAGGAAGCCGGAGGGAGAAATGATTGATTGGCTGCCAGATTCCAGATTCCAACCGGATTCCTTAATCACTCCTTAACTATTCATTCAGTTCCCACCCTGTGTCAGACATTGTACTGCCTGCCAGGGTGGCAAAGATTCAAGGTGCAGCCCCCCAGCTCAGTCCCCACGTGGGAGGCCCTACTTGGCTACACAGTCCTTGTCTGCAGGTGTGGTGGGCCTGGGGTGTCATGGCAACCAGGCTGAGGAACCAGCAATGGTTACAGAAAAATGTCGGATCGCCCGAATTGTGTGGTGTGTAGAGGTGGAGTTGGAGGGAGGTCTGGGCAAGTGCCTGCAATCCGGAAAGACCCTTGGGACCACTTCCCCCCATCAGG
>CAUYQG010019177.1:0-26784 GCA_963574415.1 Tarsius wallacei
TGCTGGGAAAACTGGCTGACCACATGCAGAAGATTCAAAGAGGACCCCTATCTATCCCCATACACAAAAATTAACTCTAAGTGGATCAGAAGCCTAAATGTAAAACTGCAAACCATAAGAATCTTAGAAAATGAAGGACACACCCTATGGAAATTAGATCTGAAATCCAATTCCTGAACAAAACCCGAAACGCATGAGCCATAAGAGATAAGATAGACAAGTGGGACCTCATTAAACTGACA
Source organism: Tarsius wallacei (assembly GCA_963574415.1). Classification (NCBI taxonomy): domain Eukaryota; kingdom Metazoa; phylum Chordata; class Mammalia; order Primates; family Tarsiidae; genus Tarsius; species Tarsius wallacei. Next base: position 243 of record CAUYQG010019177.1, read on the forward strand.
AGCTTCTTCAAATCTAAAGAAACCATCAAGAGAGCAGGGAGACAACCCACAGACTGGGAAAAGTATTTGCCAACTTTATGTCTGACAAAGGCCTAACATCATGGATCTAAAGGAACTCAAACGTGCTGAAAAGAAAAAAAAACAAACAACCCCATTACAAAGTGGGCAAAAGATATGAACAGACAGTTCTCAAAAGAAGACATATGAGTGGCCAATAGACACATGAAGAAATGTTCAACCTCGCTAATCATCAAGGAAATGCAGATAAAAACTACACTGAGATACCACCTAACTCCAGTCAGAATGGCCATTATCAATAACTCAAAAAATAACAGATTTTGGAGAGGATGTGGTGAAAAGGGAACACTTCTACACTGTTGGTGGGAGTGTAAACTAGTGTAGCCTCTGTGGAAATCAGTGTGGCGATTCCTAAAAGCTCTATAAATCAACCTTCCATATGACCCTGCAATCCCCCTACTGTGAATATACCCTGAAGAACTCAAATCACTCTATAAAAAAGATACCTGCACACATATGTTTATCACAGCATTGTTCACAATAGCAAGATCATGGAATCCACCATGCTGTCCATCAAAAAAAGAGTGGATTAAAAAAATGTGGTACATATATACAATGGGATATTACACAGCCATAAAAAAAAACAAAATCATGAATTTCACAGCAACCTGGATGGAATTGGGGTTTATAATACTGAGTGATCTCGCACAGAAACAAAGGTCTGAGTATCACATGTTCTCACTCATAAGTGGACCTTGTACAACTATCATAATACTATAAGAAAAGGATTGACAGTGGCGGGAAACTATGGGGGGACAAGGAGGAAAAGGGGGCAGGGAGGGGAAGGGAGGTGGGATTAATGATAGTCGATATTTGTCTGGGGACGGGGGGCACACTTCATCAACAAGGGTATCTGCACAATGCATATTTGTATACCTAACACTTAAGTGTACCCCATAATTTTAAATTAAAAAATATGTTAAAAAAATAGAAAACAATTAAAAAACTAAATTACTAATGATTATTTTAAAATACAAAAATAGGTATGATAATTGTGGAAAGTTGCCTAGAATACGTATCGCAGATGCCAGGATGAAAATACTCAATGTTATTAATAGTAAAACTAGTTGTGTATTATATATATGCAAGTCATTTTCTATGAGAAAAAAACAAAGTTGATGAAGATAAATGAGGTGGAACTTTCACTTGCAGATACTCACTATTCAATACCATTCATCAAGAGAACAGTCAAGAATTCGTAGGAGAAATAAAAAAGTCATGAATATATCTAAATTGATAGTAATGACATATTATTACATCATTAGGTATATTGATGTATCTAAATAAGTAGATAACAAAAATATATATAGTTATAATGTATTCATATTTACTGCTTAAGTGATGTAAACATTGCTAGATTCAAGGGTAGCATTTCAATTTTTGAGGTTATGATAGTTATTAAATAAAATTTGTGAAGCTAATCGATTCAATTTTGTAAAGATATGCTGCATGACCAGTTCAAAGTCAGTAAAAGAACCAAAAAAAGTAACAAGAGTAGATAAATAAATAAATAAAATTATAATTTAACAAACTTAAGAAAATAATATCTATATAATTCAGTAGGATGAGGAATGTGTGTGCTGTTTCCCCTTAAAAATATGAATAGTCTCAAATTAGTTAAAATGCCCAGAGCTCCTGACAATTATGTTATATGAGATAAACTAATATGAGGCAGAACTTCCTCAGAACTATTTTAAACATCATCCTACTCTAAGTATATTGTTTTTAAAAAATCTTTCTAGAATACTATATAGCTATTTGGGGTTTCTTATGATGGGATGAAATTTAGATATAAAGCTGGGTACAGTGTCTCAAACCTGTTATCCCAGCACTTTGGGAGGCCAAGGCAAGAGGATCGCCTGAGTTCAGGGATTTGAGACCAGCCTGGGCAACTCAGCAAGACCGCATCTCTACAATAAATTTTAAAATAAGAATAATAAGCTGGGTGTGGTAGCGCATGCCTGTAGTCCCAGCTACTTGGAAGGCTGAGGCAGAAAGATCGCCTGAGCCCAGTAGGTTGAGGCTGTGGTGGTGGTGAGTGTGCCACTGCACTCCAGCCTGGGCAAGAGTGAGACTCCAATTCAAAAACAAAAAAAAAGGAGATTTAAGTATAGTAAATTATAGTTATTTTTATTTAAATCTTTATAATTACAGATAACTATTGTACTCATATTCTCATCATTTAAACTATTTGTGTATATTTTGACATTGAATTTTTAAGAGTGACATAAAATGTATTTAATTATCATGTATGCAAGAAGTTTCTTCACATGTATACTAACTGAAGAAAAAAAACGTAGAATCCAAATTTCATTAATTTCCATGTTGACATTTATTGTTTTTCAGAGCTGTAAGGATGTGGTACTTGAATACAATATAATCATGTATACTTTAATAGCCTTACAAGTAGAAATAATTTTCCAGACACTATGCTTATAATATAATTATGATTTACAAATATATTATTGTTATATTTATATTATAATCTGGTTACAAATATTAAAATTGTAGCCTTACCTTTTCTTTGTGTTCTACACAGACTAGGTCATTATGTGTTTAGGTTTGGTAGTGTATTTTTGGCAAACTCAACATGATCCCAGACACTCAATATATAAAGTTTATTTTGAAAGGCCCAGTACAGCTGACACTTATACAGCTACTTTTAGTTTTATTCTTGTAAAACTGAGAAGGCACTGGGGAATGAATGCAATGGATCAAAACATGAATATTTCAGTTCTTGAGAGACTCCTTCTCAGAATATTTCAGAGTATCAAGCCAAGTGCTATTTTAGCCATGTCAAGGAAAAGAGTAGCAAGTATAAGATTCTCTAAACTAATGCCAATTAATAAGCAAATGCTTTCTTTACTGTAAAAGTTACTCTGGTAATATAATTGTGTGAAAAATGATTGAAATAGATGTAACATTTTTTCTAAATGGATAAAATTGTTTTTTCATTTTGACAATTTTGGGAAAGAGATGGTTATGAGTCTAATTGATCCCATAAAGGGAAATTTGAAGTATTTGTTTTAATTACTCTCATAAGTGTGGATGTTTATACCTATTATGTTTGTCAGTGAATTCTAGATTTGACATCAGAAAAGTATTTAAAACATGGCTATCATTATCTCTCTAATTTAAAAACAGAACTATAAAGAGAAAAATGATAAAGAGACTTTACATCAGATTCTTCCTAACCTTGATAGCTCACTTTTTCTTCTCCAGTTTCACTTTCTTATTGGATGAATAGAGAATAAGTTGCAATACAATCCTGAAAAATTCTATCACATTTTAAATCGTGATGAATAACAATTAGTGATACTTTACATAAAGCACCTACACAAAATAATACATCACATGAGATGTAAACATCATTATCAGGATTTTCTTATGCATATTTTAAAAAGGATATATAAAATGGCATTTGAGAGCATGGGAAGAAATTAAGACACTTTACCAGAATGAAGTTCTCATAAGGATATATGCCCAGATTCCAGTGATAATTCAATTTTTAATAACTTTACCTAAAATAATGTGAAATTTTATTTCCTGAAAATATTAATATTAAATTATTTTTAAAATAATCAGGCCCAAATAGAAGCAGTAAAATGCTATACATACATACACATTGTCAGTTAGCCGTAATGCTTAAACCATCTCATTGGTTAACTTGTTGTTGTATTAACCAAAGCAACAACAAAAATATATCTGTGAGAGATAGAGACTTCTGTTTCTGTTGTATTGGAGACAAATGCAATAGATGGTTGCTTTTACACAAATCACACAACAGCCAGATCTATTAAAATATCATAATTCCCTCGAAACCATTAGAGAACTAATATGCAAAGACACATAAGAGAACTAATTTACATAAAGTAATCAGTCTTCCATTAGAAAGCAGAGAGTTTTGGTTCTTCTAATTACTGAAACTGTTGAGAGAAGGCAAAGCACCCATAGGAGGTAAAAGGGGATGAGAGGGGAGCTGAGAGAAACTCCTCTTAAGCAAAGGTCAAGGCTAAAGGTGAAAAAAATATTTCCCCATCATACAAAAAGCTAACAGTGGGATATAGAGCATTGAATGAGCTACAGTATGGAAAGTGGAGTCTCAGCTGTAAAGAACAGAAAGATTTGTGGAATCATCTTTCTTCAGACTCAAATTTCTACAAAAGATAAATTATTTATCTTATTTGTAAAAACATTTGGACCTAGTGGCAACCCTAATCAAATTAAACCTTCAAAAATGCCCAGATTCTACTCAACTACAGATTAGATCGAGTCAGCTCCCTACTCAATAATCTGGTGCAAGACAGGACATGCCCTTTACAAAATTAACAATTTCCCTGCAGTATCAAAATACAAATAAGCAAGAAAATATAACACATGATCACAAGAAAAGCTGTCAACAGAAGCAGACAGATATCTCTGGTACTAAGATTAACAGAAAGTGACTTTAAAGGGCAATAAATATACTAAAATATCCACTGAAAATTGTGAACAATATGTATAAAATATGGGGAGCTCCACTAAAGATATAGAGAGCAAGTTTTAAGGATAATAAAATAGAATAAAATGTTGAAATGGAAATACAAGGTGATAAATGAATTCACTGATAGGAGGATTAAACTGTACTCAATAGTGGGAAAAAGTGTACTTGAAGCCAATTAAAAATATTTACACTGAGAAAAAATAAAAGAGTGAAAAACAAAAAGAGATTGAGATCTATGAGACAAAATGAAATGGCCTAAGCCAAGTTTGGTGATGCACACTTACTTGTCTCAGCTACTGGGGAGGCTGAGACAAGTGGATCTTTTGAGCAAAGGGGCTTCAGGTTGCAGTGATCTATGACTGCACTCAGGAATAACCACTGTGCTCTAGTCCGAACAAATAGTGACACCCCACCCCTGAGAAAAGAAAGAAAGGAAAAAGAGCAGTATGGTAGAAGCAGAATTGTGGGCTGCACTAGATTAGAGGTTGGGTACTCTGGCCATCCACATGGAGGTTGTTGAGCACCCCGAAGGGAGGTCCTTGGGAGCAGCTGCCAAGATAGCCCAGCCAGAGGGTGGCTCTGCTGCAGCATCCTTCAGTGGGGCTAGAATCAGATGTCCCAGGGATGTTTAAAGTTGAAGGAATGATGCCTCATATCCAACATTTGAAAGGAGCTCATAGAAAGAATGTATTTATTTTTATTTATTTTTAATTTTAAAGATGTGGGGTGCAATTCAGGGTTAGGTATACAAATGTTCATTATGCAGATACCCTTGTTGATGAGGTGTGCCCCTCCCTCCCCTGGCAGTTTTCCTCAACTGCCAATCCTAATCCCCACTCCCCTGGCAGTTTCTCACATCTGCCAATCTTTTTCTTATAGTGTTATGATAATTGTTCAAGGTCGGCTTATAAGTGAGAACATATGGTACCCTGTTCTTTGTTTCTGTGATAGAGCAGGAGTATGATAGACTCTAAATTCATCCAAGTTGCTGCAAAGTCCTTATTTATGGCAGCATAATATTCCATTGTGTATATGTACCACATTTTCTTTTACCCAGTCCAACTTCAATGGACAGTGTGGTTAGTTCCAGGTTTTTGCTATTGTGAATAGAGCTGCAACAGACATGCATGTGCAGGTATCTTTTTGAGAACTTATTTCTTAAAGGCAAAAAGATAAAAGCTGGTGACAGTTCTTCATCATAGACTAATTTAAGTGAGTTTGCCAGACAGTTTGCTGTTTGGATTAGAATTCAGAAATTTACTGATAAAACAGTCATTCTAGAAAAACTAAAAGTTGGCCAAAGCTGTGTCACACCCTTGGCACTCTTCTGTGATAGTGGAGATGTGAAATTTGTTCTGGATTGTTTTTCTGGAATGTGGACATGAAAAGGTGTACTTTCATCAAAGTCCAGTGCAGCAGCCTGAGATTGAATCCCTGAAGTGTTTCCCACATTTGTGAAGAAGATATGATATGATCCCATAATACAAAGTTTTGATAAAAACAACTAGTTGGGCTAACGTTTAGAATACATTTATTTCATTAAAAAAAAAGGGAAAGAGAAGGGAAGGAAAAAGAAAGGAAGGGGAGTAAAGGGGAGGGGAGGGAAAAGAGGCCTAGCATATATGTTATTGTGTTGCCAAAATAGAGAGGAGATAGAAAATTGGGCATGAGAAATAAGATGATGATCAAGTGCCTTCAAAATTTGATGGACTCCCATTATAACTTTGAGAAGCACAGGAAACCCAAGCAAGATAAATACACACAAGCTACCTGCAAATAAGTGGATACCCAGGTGCATACATCTGCTAAAGCTCATCAAACTAACAATTTACATCAGTGCACTTTATTTTATGTGAAGTATAGGATTAATTTTTAATATCAGATGAAGAGTAAATGGTGGAATAATATATCAACTCATTATCATTCTATACTCTACTTAGCATGATATACTTTCTTAATTTCCAGAATACAATAAAATTCAAAGGTAAAGAGGCTCACAAAATTTGTACTGAAGGAAAGAAAATGTAGAAAAGATATGGGCAACAGTGAAAAGTATAGAGAAGTTGAACATTGCAATGGAACTGCTTGGTGGTAATGACTCAATGTCAGGCAAAGTAGCATTTATAAAGAAACCGTATAAAGGTGAGAAAGTTGAAGAGAAATGTGGATTGTAGATACACAGCTTGTCTATTGATATTGCTATTCTTTCCCAGACATGCTTCCTAACTGGTGCTTTGATGAATTAATAAATGATACCTCATTTTCTTTTCTGAATACTGATATAATTCAATCTTCAAAATCAGCAAATCTGCATCAGTTTGGTGTGTCTGATTTTCTTGGACATTTAGGATCCCAGCAATCCCCCTATTGGGAATATACCCAGAGGAATTCAAATCATTCTACAAGAATGACATCTGCACATGCATGTTTCTTGCAGCATTATTCACAATAGCAAAACATGGAACCAACCATGCTGCCCATCAAAACTGGACTGGATTTTTTTAAAATGTGGTACATATACACAATGAAATATTATGCAGTCATAAAGAAGAACAAACATATGGAATTCACAGCAACTTGAATAGAGTTAGAGTCCATAATACTCAGCAATCTATCACAGAAACAAAGAACAGAGTATCATATGTTCTCACTCAAAAGTGAACCTTGAACAAATATCATATTACTATAAGAAAGGAATAGGCAGTAGTGGGAAACTGCTGAGGGGAAGGTGGGATTGGTAGTTGAGGGAAACTGCCAGGGGAAGGGGGGGGACACACTTCATCAACAAGGGTACCTGCATAATGAACATTTGTATACCTAACCCTGAATTGTACCCCACATGTTTAAAATAAAAAAATTTTAAAAAATTAAAAATAAAATTTAAAAAATGTTTTGTAATTAAAGAAAAGAAAAGATCTGAAAGGTCTATGTGTAAAGGATCTGCACTATACTGTCAGATTCATGTTATTTTTTAAACAATATTGTAAAAAGTATTTATCAAGAGTATAAGTTATATTTATTTTAAATAACCAAGAAGCTGAAATATGCTAAGTATTGGACTTGGCTATTTCACAATATTAGTGAAATGTTCATCTCTAAGTACAGAGTTGATTTCATTTTTTCTAATCTACAAAAAAAATTAATGATGTTTTAAAAATTATTTCCATGATACTATGAGCTCTGAGAGAAGGAGCTTCATTTGTTTTGAGGACTATTTTATCTACAGCCTGCTGACAAACGACAAATAGTTGACAAATAAAAGAATAAACAACTTGGGAGAAATAACTGAGAAATGCCTTTTTACACTGTCCTTCACCATAACAAGAATAATTAGATTTTTGGATTCTGGGGGAATAGGGCTTATTTGAATCCTAGTAACTCTTTCAAGTATATTTCAAACTATATAATAATCTTGGAGATTTTTGGACGGTTCATGTAGCTAATCTTAACTATAGAAATATGTTATATCAGATCTGTGTGTTTTCCAAACACGATGAGTTGTATTATTTTCTCTTTTTGGTAATGCTTCTTATAAGAAAATATTAGTATATTATAAAATTTCTGAGATAATATATGACATATTTATTGTAATTATTTAAAATATGTATACATATACTAAGTTTCACATAATACTTGATGACACTTATTTACACCATTATATATTCCTCTGTACTTACAGTAAAAAAATAAAATAAAATTTTAATTCCAACAAGGTTTTTAGAAGTTGCTGTCATTGTCCCCGATCCTGAAAATGCTCCTGGATTATTCCAATGACTATATAAAAAAATATGTTTGAATTACTTACTCTTAAAATGAAGATGTCTGTAAAGTACATAAAATAAGAAAAGGGTAAGTACCAGTTTTGAAGTGTAGCTTCAGACAGCTCTAGAGTGATGTTAGTCAGTAATTCTAGTGTCATTGTAAAAGAAAATGTCAGTGTCTTCTGCACAATAAAAGTGCAGTGATATTATGGGTTTTTGAAGACAGTAATGACTGCAGTATTTCATCTGAAGCATGTCTCTCTGAAACTTAAGCTTAATGTGGAGGGTCAGACATGCTGTTGAGTATCCAGGGTGTTAAAGAGATATTTTTGTATTTTATTTTTGACAACTCATTAAATAACTCTTTGCTTTTAGTTTTAGATTTATAAAGGAGAAGTAATCTACTTACTAGTCTGCAGATGGGAAAAAAAGAAAGCAACTATCTATTACTTACCTAATATATATTTTTGTCCTTGTTGTTTATACTAAAAATTATTCATAGCCTTACTGTTGCTTTTACTGAAATTTCAAGAATCAATAGCAAGGAAACTAGACTGAAAGGGAATAGAAAACTTCTAAAGTAAGTTGTAATACTTGACTTTTCTATTTTTCTGCCAAAAATAAACAGGTTGAGCAATCCTTTCAGGTAGCATTCTTAATGGAAAATATATCTATCATTTTTATCTTTGAAAATAGATTACACATTATGGATATCCAAAGTTCCTACAGGTTATAAAAAGAAATATGCAAAATAAAGTAAAACTGAATTTTATGTACATTTTATTTTGTTTTCTGCCTTTTTATGATATCTATAACTTCCTCATTTTCACAGGTGTTCCATATGAGACAGCATATAGCTTAGCAAAGGCTTATTGTTTTAGGGATCATAAAATTGAACACAATAAGAGATGTACAGTAAAGATTAGGAGCTTGTTTTGCAATGTTTAAAATGATTTGGGTTCAAAATTCTGAAGACAATACTTTAAACCATCTATAAATAAGTACAATGGGACTATAGACTGTATTCTTACTTAGACAAATGACAGTAAATTATAAACCCGAAGAACAAGGTTTACGGAAGCTACTGGTCAGGAATTAGTTAGAAATCAATGCAGAAAAATAAAATGACTCCTGGCTTTCATGACAACTAGCACAAGGTGAAAAGAAAAAAAATAAGTTTATAGGATTCTGAGAATTTATTCTTCGAAAGTAAAAACAAATTGTAAAGTCAGTCTAACTATATAACTGATGGGTGGTTTAACTTTATTATGTATTCAACAATTAGATGAATACATTACAGGAAAATATTCTGTTTGACTTTTAGTAAAACAAAAATAAATCATTTGAAATTTATTTTAAAAAATATTTTGTAGATATTTTCAAGTTACTTTAATGTGATTATATAAATGAAATTATTCTAAGTAGCCTACTTCTATTGATTCTGCTTTTATTTTTCCCAGATTCATAAGAGTATTTGGCTTGCATGATGCTAAAATGTGATCAATTAATATAAAACAATTCATCTATGTCCTAGAATTTAAGGTGTATGTGCATGTGTAAAAAAAATATAATCAAGTCAAAGGTTTTTTTTTTTTAATTATTGCAAATAATTGTGTACAATTTTTTTTTGGCTTATGCAATGTATTTGTGTGTATGTGTGAGTGTTTGTGTGTGTGTGTGTGTGTGTGTAGAGCTAGATAAATAGAGTACCAGAGAATTGTAGGACAGTAAGGTCCACAAAGATTCACTGGAATCTACTTATAATGGATTAAAGATTTAACTAAAGTTGGTAAGCAAGTCTCTAATCTTCAGAGTATTCTAATGAAATCTAATCAGTTCCTTATGTCATTCTTCTTTTTTGCATCTGCCCTGGGAGCTTTCATACACACTATGATGCCAATAGTTAGCTACAATTTAAGCTATAATTTTCCTCACAGCAATTTGCAATCTAACTGCCACCAAAAGTATATTCAAAGTGGATGCCACCACACATATAAGTCCTGTGAGGTAACTCAGGGTCTTCTTATTCTTGGAATCATTCTGAAAATAAAATTATTTTTTCCCCTATCAAGGTCTTAACTGCTTTTCCTGGTCATAATCAACCATATGGAAACCCTTCTGAAATAGTCCCATCATTACATAAAGATGTCAACAGCTGTATCTTGCTCAGCCAACATTTAATGTCTAATCCCGTGATCAAATAATATCCAAACATATTTCATCCCAGGATTATGTGCAGACTCAGTTAGTTAACTTTTTTAGAGAAGGATGAGAACATTTATAAAGAAAATGGTAATAAGTCCTCCATTAAGAACATGCGGAAAGTCCTATAGCAAGCATTCTACTTCATTTAACTCATTACATTCATTCATTCATATTTTCATTAAACAAATGAATATTAAGTACATACTGTGTCATAGGAGTTAAGTAACTTAGAGCTTTAAATATTGTGCTTGCATAGAAAACCCCTTACCGAATTTAAGACGTTAGGATTGTAAAATTATTGTACTGGATACATCTCTAATTGCCTTTAAATTGAACTTCAAATATATATAAATTTTATTAGATATATGATGTGAGGTAGAACTGTAACATTTCTATTTTGGTTTACTTAAGATTTTATTTTTATTTTCAAAAAATGATTATACAATTCTTGCAAGCTATTTATTAAGTATTTACTATTCATTAAGATTTTCCAATGATGAAAAATGCGATCTTTATTACACATTGAAGAGTGTTATGGTTATGGGCTCAAATTCTGAAGCAAAGTTCCCTAGGCTCAAATCTCGGTACATATATGCCAAGTCAGTTTGGGCAGTTAATCTAACCCTTATGTGCTTCTGTTTCCTCATCAAAAAATTAAAAAGATAAAAATAGTACTTGTCAGTTAGTGTTATTTATATAATTTAATTAACATGAAAGAGTATATAGACCAGTCTTTGATATTAAAAAATGAAAGAATTTGCTCTTTTTCTTACTAGATTCACGTATGTTTATGTTTTTTCCAAGTTTTTAATTCTATTTCTTTATTTATGTGTGCAAACTCTGAACTGATTTTTATATCAGTAGGCTTAGTCTTTCGCCTTCTCCTGCTTCTTTTCTCTCTTTTTGCCAATTTATTTGCTATTCTAGCATGTTTACATCCCAGTTAAATATTATCATGTAATCATCTATTTTATATTTACGTGAAGATTGCATATTAATTTTTAATAGAATAGACATTATTCAATATTGGTTTCAATAACTCAGAAATATGATATGTCTTCAATTGATACATTCTCTTCCATTCTTTAATAGTCTCATTTGCTAGTTTTAATAAATTTATAACATTATCTTATTAAGTTTATTGTTGTTTTTCATAATTTTATTTTCATTTTTAATTAGTTAATTTTCCATAACATTCTCTACCCAATTATTCTACACATATTTGAAATACAATGTTTTCACTGATTTACATTTTTAATATATTACACCTTTTGATCTAGAAGTTTTTAAATTAATAGTTTAAATCTGTGTATAGAATGTTGTTTCCTCCAAGTGGTTTAGATACTTCATTGTTTTGTGAAGCACTCTTGGATTTGGGGTGGGATTTCATTTATTCATATATACTCTTGTTCTCAATATGATACCTACTTTTTTCCAGTTTTCTCCAATTTATGTATATTTCTCCATTTCTATCTTTGTTTACTTACAAAGGAAAAATAAATGATTGCCACTGCTTTATAATTATTCTAAAAGGAACAAACTACTCAAATATGTGTGCCCGTGATCCAGAGCCTGGGCTCCTCTATGCTGTTTTGGGAAATCTGAACCTCTATTGACAAGGTGTTGCAGTTCTAAAAAAATACTGTACTAGTGAAATAAAGGAACTTATGCAATTTGAATAAATTTGTTAAATACATAATACTACTCCTGTGTGAAAGTTGCATGTGTATTATTGACATAACAAATAAAGTTAACCTTAAAAGAAAAACTCATTCATGACAATTAGGAATTATTTTTTCACCATAACATACCTTGCAACTTCAGCTGTTTTACAAGAGTTTTCCTTCCCTTTTAAATATTTTAAGTTTAGTAAAGTGCTGAGCAGCTAAAAAATTAGATTCTTGTAGAATTACCGAAATCCTAAAATGTAGAAATTGCAGCCTATGAAAGGTATAAAATTAATGAGAAATATAAAAATACATTTAAGCTCATTATATAACCATTTTTCCATTATTATACTTTCACTTTTATACTTACAGTAATACTGTGCATATGTTTGATTTTATTTACTTTCTAAAATGTGCACAGCACTTACTATCAGATTCATTGGTTGGGCGGGATGACTCAAGCCTGTAATCCCTGCACTTTAGGAAGTCATGGCCAGAGGACAGCCTGAGCCTGGGGGATTAGAGACCAGCCTGGGCTACTTGGTGAGACCTCCTCTCTACAATAAATCACAGAAAAAAAACTGGCCGGGCATGGTAGCGTGCGCCTGTATTTCCAGATACTTGGAAGGCTGAGAAGGATCACCTGAGCCCAGCAGGTAAATGCTGGAATGACCCTGAGTATGCCACTGAACTTCAGCCTGGGCAACGGAGTGAGACTCCAAATAAAAAAAAAAAAAGAATCAGATTCATTTTATTTGAAATTTTAATGAAAGATATAGAAGACTTTGTTAAATAATGTTATAATCAATGCATAGGCATCGGAGATTACTACATGTAATAAGTAATTTGCATTTAGCAAATTATGCATTAGACTATTTAGTAAAATTGTAATTCTTTGGCATTTATATATGTTAAGCAGTTAAAGCTCATAAGTTTGATTAATTCAGTATTAAATAAGGCCCTGATAGTAATTAGTGTTTTTACTTTTCATGAGTCCTCTGGGCATTAATCTACTGATAGTTTTTCAAACTTATTTAAATATTTAAATAATAAATCACCAGATGTGATATTGTGTATTGCACTTATGAAGAACGTAAGTTGTAGCTGAGTGCTCCTTTTTCCAATATATTTTCTATATACCACTTTTAATTTTAAGATCATGCTGCAGAATTTAGTATGATTAAAATCCAGTAGATTAATATCCTTCAGACCAAATTTCATTACAAAGAGTCAATGAATTGTGAATACATGCATGAAAGAAACTATCACTTTTTTTGCTTCATATAAACTGAAAATTAGTGCTAAATTTTCTAATGCTCAAATATTTCTGTTTCTAAATTGATTATATGAAGAAATTTGTGCTTAAATTTTATTAAGAAAAGGGAATGAAAAGTAATATATCTGATGTATGTTAGTGTTTCCCAAATTTTAAGGAGGGAAAAGATATTTCCCAATGCCTCAAAATATTGAGCAGAAAAACCTGGGCTAGTATTTCCGTATTTCAGGGCTTGTCTGTCAGTGAACTAAAAAAGCACCATACAATGAGAAGGAAAGCTTAAGAGAGTATGACGTCATAGGCAAGCCAAAGTCACAAACATTTGCATGAATGACCTGTAACTTCATCTCCTGGAAGACAATTTTTCTTTGTCCCCCTAGATGGGCAAGGTAAAGAAAAACTTTTAATATGTACGTTAATGCTTAGTGTATTTTATCATCAGGTGAAGCAGTCTGGTGGTTTTTGTTTGTTTTTAGATGGACGGCCTTCCTTTGTTTACTCAGGCACTAGTAACTCTTAGTAAACAAAGTATACTGCTCATGGAATCTATGACATGCTTAACTAACCCACTGCCACTCAAGTGAAGAATTCAAACTGCCAAGCTTCTGAAAAATGATAGTTCTAAAAGAGTAAAAAAGATCTCTAGCAAGGACCTATAAAGTTGTTATAAAGGGAAGATGACAGGCATAACCAAGTCAAGAAAATAAACCTAAGTTCTGTTGCCCCAGCTTGGTGGAAAGTAACACAAGAGGTCAGGGGTCAGAAAGAAAATAAATGTTGAAAGTGAAATATAGTGCTATTAGCTGCAGACGTGTTTCATAACAAGGACCTCATTCTGCTGGATGTAATAATATTTTTATTACCAGAATTTTTAGGATTTGGAGTAGATAAACCAGAAATCTAATTTATAACTTTGGGACATTCCCTTTGGAAAATAAAATACTGTATTAAACATCATCCTAAAAAGAAGATACTTTTTTTTAAAAATCGGAGTCAACACTCTGTCGCCCAGGCTGGAGTGCAGTGACATGCTCACAGTCACTGTAGCCTCTACCTGCTGGGATTAGCGATTATTCTGTCATAGGAGTTTTGAATTCCATTGTCAGCTAAAACCAGCAACCTCAGGTTCTTGTCTCAAGACCAAGAAGATTAAGGAATATGGACACCAAAAGGATGAGTGAAAGGAGTATTAAGTAGCAAAGCTCTGCAGAAAAGGAGAGGGAGACCGAAATGGGTGCTAGAATTTTTTTGTGGTTATTATCTTATCTTTTCTGGAGACGTTTATCTCATTTACATCCCATCTGCCCCTTACTTCCTGAGACCCAATCCTTACTACGAATATGGGTCCTTGACCAAAGTTACTCTATCTTGAATATTATCCATAAGTATCACAGAAAAGCCCACTGGGGGAGGGGGAAGGGAGGGTTTGGGGGGTGTAAAACCGCAATGAAAATACTATGTTAATGATATTATAATAAGCCAAGGTCAAGCTAGGACATCTAGTTAAGCTACTGTGCCTGCATTTAAGCAGCAAAAAGTCCCTTCTAACAAAAGACTCTGGGTTGAAAGAATGTTCTTCACTGCACTAGCCACATTTCCAGCCTACAATTATATAATAGGAGTGGTATAGGTGCCGTTCCCACTGGTGTTGTCTTCTTTAGACCCTCCTTCTCTGTTTGCATAGCCAGCTTCTGACTATCTCCTCTCTCACCTCTGCCTCAGCCTACCAAGTAGCTGTAACTACAGGCACATGCCACCACGCCCGGTTAATTTATTGTAGAGATGAGGTCTCACCAAGTTTCCCAGGCTGGTCTCCAACTCCTGGACTCAGGCAATCCTCTCACTTCGACCTCCCAAAGTGCTAGGATTACAGGGGCTTGAACCACTGCGTCTGGCCAAAAGAAGATATTTTTTAAATTTTATTTTTTCACCAGTTAAAATCCTGTGAAATATTCTGATCAGTAAATACATGTATATTAGAGAACAAAAAAATCTGAGAACATGAGGTGGTAAGTAAGGTACATGAAATGTAGCATCTAAGCATGGTCATGTACACAAATGCACGATTTCAGTTGTAACATATTGCTCTCTCACTGATCTAGACATTCTTCTTGGCAGGAGCATATGACTGAAAATTTAAAGTCATCATTAGAAAATTTTACTACTGATGATACATTCAAATTCTGGGTTTTTTTTGTTTTGTTTTGTTTTTGTCAAGAGGAAAGATAGGCAGGAGACAATGTTTTATCCTGTCTGTTTAAAAAAAAAATACAGACATATGTCTTCACTAACAGAATATGAGTATTTTAGAGCAACAGGTAAAATCTAGTGTTATGCTAGGTTCTATATTATGACCTGCAGCTACTCCACTTAAAATTAAATACAACTGAACCCCACAACAATTCAAGAGGTAGGTACTACACTATTCCCATTTATAGCTAAGGAAACAGGTAGATTGATTAATATTTCAAAGTAATATAAGCCATACCTACAGTGTCAGGATTCTGAGGTTATTTCTGGCTCGTAACTAGGACTTTACAGTTCTTCTTTGAAGCATTGCCCAATGTTATCTCCTATGGTAGAGTATGGTGTACCTTTTGAGACCCACATGCCAGGAATCATCTCTATCTTGGCCAAGCATAAATGATTGGTCATTCCACAGGTGGCAGTTTAACATGGAAGTTAAGAAAATACAAATTTTAAAATTAGACTGACTTGGCCTTGCTTCCACTATCTTCAGACTTAAATTATGTGAACTTTGAAAAATAGTTTCTCAGCCTTAATTTTCTCATGTAAAATGGTTATAGAAATTTCGGTATGATCTATAGCTATTTCAGGAAGAAATAAAAGAAATTCATGTATTGGGAGTTATCTCTTCTAAGGTCTATTTTACGTAACTTTGCTTCAGTTATGTTAAATACAATGATTTCTCAGGAGATAGAACAAGTCACATTGATTTTTGTTTTTCAAAATACATATGTCTGTCTATAGAATATTGTATTATACATGAAATTCACAATTTTGCATTGACTTTTTAGTTTCAATGACTCAAATTATTTTATGTAGGGTTTTTGAGTCCTGGCTATCTATGAAGCAATTATATTAATTATTATATTAATTGCTTCAGTATGATATTAGTGTATTGATCCATATACTAATGTTTTAGAATTGCATTTTGAGATTATTTATTGTGGTTTTAATCAGCCTTTATATTGTGTTTATTTTACTACATTTTAGTAATTGTAAAAAATGATTGATTTTTTTCCTTAGTTGCTAATCAATTTCTACTCCTTCTTATAGATGACTTCATTGTAACATTACATAAATATGAAAAAGTGAATCATTATTTTATGTCATCTATTCAATTTTTAGTCATACGGTTTACATACTGCATTTAATTAAACATTATTGGTCAAATCTCCTACAATTCAAAACAGTCACACTGATTTTTAAGAAAAATGTAAAGAAATGTATTATTTTGTACTAGTTAATTAAACCACTGTATTTACATTCTGGTTTCTTTTGTAACCATTTAAATATCTTTTCTTTTAAGATACTTTTTAAAAAGATTCCCAACATTGCCATCTGGTGGAGAAGTACTATTTGTTTTGTTATCGTTTTTGATGTTTTTTTAATTGACAAATGAAAATTGTATATATTTATCATGTATAACATGTTTTAATCTATGTAGAATGGATAACTGAGCTGACTAGCATGTGAGTTACCTCACATAGTTATCGCATATTTTGTGTGTGGTGAGAGCACTTGAAATCTACTATTGTAGCAATTTTCAAGGATACAGTACATTGTTACTGAGTATAGCATCATGTTGCACAATAGGTCTCCTGAACTCATTCCTCCCATAGCAGAAATTTTGCATCCTGTGGCTGACAACTCCTCACCTCACCACCCTAGATCCTAGAAACTATCATTCTACTCTCCTTTACCGTGCTAACTTTTTAAGGTTCCACTTGTGAGTTCATGCAGTATCGGTCTTTTTGTGCCTGGAGTATTTTATGTTTTTGTTTATAATCCTTTAAAAAGCATTATTTCAAATATTTAATATACTAAATCATGAAAGTAGAAAAATGCCTTATAATTTGTATATTTTCATGAAATGCTCATCATAATAACTTTAAAATTTAAGAATAAATACATACAGATCATTAACAACTTACTTTTTTATTCCTTTAAATATATGCATGTCTCAAACTTGAAAAGGATATGTGTATTTATACACACACATATGACCATATATGGGTGTGTTTATATATACATACACACATACATTTATAGATGGATGTATATATATGCATAAATTTAAATTTTGTAGATAAACAAGATGTGGCAACTGGAAACATGACTTCAAAGTAGAATTTTCAGTTGCCTATATCCTGTGGGTGGCATCAGGCACATTTGTAAGACACCTGTTTCTTGATGGTATCCAAAACTGAGCCTGCTGTAACTGCAGAAGCCACTGTGCAATTTATTGAATTTTGTAAAGAATTGATATGGGTTTCACGGTCAATAACGAATGGTGAATAGAAGTAGTATATGTTAATATGTGAAGCATTCAAAAATACTAATCAATCCTTTAATGATTTATTTCCTGAATTTATAGGAGGTCACTTGGAAATTTCACACAGCATTCTATCAAAAAGAGAACCGTATATTGCCTTGGATGCCAGGTCCATCATAGCTTTCGTCCAGCAGATGGCAGTATGTCCAATATTATGACATTTTATAAGGAAAAACCCTAAATGTTTAACTTAAAATTATTAAACTCATTTAAATAAAAAACACAAAGATTTAATGTTTGTATTGATATTAGTACATTTATAAAGGCTGCTATATTAATAAATTTAATTCAGTCATAAAAATAACAGCACATTTTATTGAATGATTTGTTATTGTGAATAGATTACTGATAAAACAGATAAAATCTTCACTAATAAATCATATAACTGAACAAAATCAAATTATGCTCACCAAATTTAGAATAGTTTTTGCAATTAAATTGGAAATAATCTATCGCCTATCTGTACAGTGTCTTCAAAATCCTGTCACTGTGTATGTGTAATAAGTTTAGATTACCTCAAAATTTTACTAAAACTATTTGGTTTGTGAATGACACTTTACAATTACAACTCTTTAATTATTTTAAGTAAAAATACTTATTCATCAATTCTTATTATTTGATTGTAATTGAGTAAAATCTTTTAATTTCTTTTAGAAATGCTTCCACATAAATCAATTTTTATATAAAATACAACTTATATTAATAATTCATATATATTGTGTATTTTGTTGGTTTTAAAATAAGATTTTGTTCAGGGGTGGGCCAGCAGGGCTACACCCAGCCTCCCCGGTTAACAGAGACTCAAGAAACCTCTATGGTTCTGTTTTCTGGTCATGTGATCCCAGGGGTACACATGAGCCCCTTGGGTGTCTGCACAGAAGGGCATGGGAGGGAGGGCCACACCACTACAGCCTTGCTCTGCTGGTGTAGTGGGCAGCTGCCCACCCCCATCCCACCCTACACCGTGGGCTCCTGAGTCAGCAGATTAAGCATTTTATAAATTGTATTTTAAATACAGGTTTTAAAATTGTCAAAAAAATAAAATAATAGAAGTAAAAAATAAAATTAGACTTTATTTTTATATGTATACTTCTCCCCAAAATAAGATATTCGTGCATAAAAGCATATAAATTTGTTAGACTAATGTGATACTGATAGATAAATAAAGCAAACAATTTTATTTTGACCTTCTTAGTATCAACCAATAAACATCAGGAAAAAATATTTCCAAATACGTTAAATTGTTGCAGGTAATAGAAATGAGGATGATGACTGGAGATGCAGTACTATGCCAAGCCACATGTGCATCTGAAAAGGAGAAGGTAAAGGGAAACTTATTGGCAAAAGGTGATGGTCACATAAGATATTTGGAAACAGAGCTCTTTGGTTTCAGTACGGAAAGCCAGACTTGGCATTCATTTATTGGTGAAGATGCCATTTACTGACTCTGTGTTTATTCTGATTTGAATTGCTAAACTCCTAAAGAATTTCTTATGGGGTTGTTTTAGAAAGTCCTTGACACAGTCTTTATCTCAGACATGCAAACATGAACCCACCCCCTCTGTGCTTTACTGGCTCTAATTTGGTTGGGTCTGAATAAAAGTGATTTCATCCTGCTATCTGCAACTTTCACATTAATAATATGCTGACTAGCAAAAGAAAGAGCAATGATTAAAATGTGTAAATTCCAAATGTATATATTGCTATGTAAGTATTCCTGAAACTGATCTCATTTATAGATTAAGTCAAATCATCTAGTTTCCCTTACTTACAACTCAGGCCATTGCAATATCCCCCAAGTCATTATTGGTTTCTAGAATGTCTCATTGATGCCCATAAGCCAATCTGTTGCTGTTCGTCATCTGACCTGCTTTTCCTCTGCTGTAACTTCTCATTGCCAATGTCGTCTATATTACTTTGAAGTTATCTCATCGTTGTCAGAGTCAGTGCTTTTCACATTGAGTATGTCTTTAATGTCTAACCCTCAGAATCTAGAAATAGACATTTTTAGAAATAGACATTTTCCCTTCTGACCTACACTTTGCCACATATTAAAAAACGAGCATACAAATCAGCATAATCTATGAACTCTCTACCCAAAACTTTGTATCACTGAGCACTCCATGAAGGCAGCTTCTTTCAAATTTGCTTATAATCTATCCACAGATCAAAAACTAACATCCACAAAAAATAAAACCTAAAGGAATCATAATTTATCACGACTCATACTTGTTTTCATCACTCTTTTATTCAGTCATGGTGTACATCATGTCTTTGGCTTAAAGTTTTGCCTACCATGAAAAAAGAAACTGAAAATGTCTCCAATAGTCATCCTTCAACAGGCATAACCAAAAGTTTCTGAATTTCTTTATATAAAACACTACCTACAAAGTATAAAATGATGGACTAAATATCAACATGTATCTATGTTCCTTTTTCTCCATACTAGCTTCTGATCTAGCATACAGCCTTGACCTCTACAACACCTTTTGATTATAGTCAATCCTTTTTTTAAAACTCCATGGGTGTAGTGATCATGAAATCATAGTTGTAAAGATAGTTTCTTTTATTCTTAGTAAAATGAGCACTTTTATTTCTCCATTGTAGAGGTCTTTTTGATTACCCAATTCCTCATCAATTTCTACTTTAATGACAAGTACATAAAAATAAACACAATTAATATGAGTGGCAGAGTTTACCACTCTATGAATCTTTGTAAAATTACCACTAGGGAGAAAGTCACTGTCAGGTATCAGAAAGCATCTGAGGATGTACTTGGTTTTCAAGCTAATGAATTTGACTGTGACAATCTCATAGATACTGGCATCAGCTATGAAGCTCCTCAGTCAGAAACAAGAGAGTTTATTCCTAACAACAATAGCAGTAATCTGAATTATTTATTTTGTCTATTTCACAAATCCAATTTATGCAGGGTGATGTAATGAAGTCCAGGTATTGTCTGCAAACACAGTGTGGTGTGTTACAGAAGAACACTCATGCTGTAAACCCCATCTTTTCTGAGTTCTCCAGGTCAATTTGCCTATCGTTCCATCCAGCAAAAGGCATTATCTTTATAAACCTGAAATAGAAATTCAATCTCCTCTAGGAAAGGGGACATTTTAATTTTTACTGTCCTAAAAAGTAGGCAAATATTTGCTCTAAGAAGATTTGGCATTTTTGTCTTCCAAGGCTGTCTGTTTTTAAGAACATTTTTGAAAAGATAGTCTGAAAGATATTGGCCGTTAATGCCTAGACACATATATACATGAGAGAAACATGCATTTTAATTATGCCCTTAAATTAAATAATAAAAAATTATTCTAAGTTTTTGTATCTTTTTGTTTTCTTTGTGTGTTGCCTATAAAAAATCACCGTAAAAGAGAGTGATTTTTTTAAACATTTGTTAATTATTGCTTATAGTTCTGTGGATGTCAGAGCTAATCTGGGATATTCTGCTGCATGTGGAGTTGGCTGGGATTGTTGATGCAGTTGAATTCAGCAAAAGTTCTCCGGTCTCTGGAAAATCCAAGATGATTGTGCTCATTTGTCTAAGGTCTCAGTTGGTTAGACCTGGTCTCTAGTAAGACAGAGGGACTGTTATATAGTATCCAAGCTCTGTGCCACAAAAATGAAAGTTACAGGCTTTAAGAAGAACTAGCTTGAAGAAGTTAGTTAGCTTGTAACTAACTTCCAATATTCCAGTATTAAAGTACATTTGAAGTCTGGTTCACATTCAACGAATAGGGGCACCTATTGTTCTGCTCAGTGGTGTAGAAGGATGGGAAGAATTGTTGGTGGTCATATTTTCTAACAAGCTATCACACTTGTTATGATGTGACATTTTGTAGAAGTGTGCAAATTGTACCCCCCACTAATGCATTTACATTTATGGTACATCAATTAAATGGGGAATAGGAAGTATAAGGATGCTCTGGGTTTTTTAGATGCAATATTGACTTTTAACAGCTTTGCCTCAAATGTGAAAAAGTATATAGACATGAGTATTTACATATGAATTTTATATGAGTATTTATATGAATATTTACATATGAATTTTACTCATATACATGAGTATTTACATATGAAATTTTCATATGTAAAAAGGTGATTTTAAGTTTTTAAAATGTTTCTAAATTGGACTTAAAATATGTTGCTCATATTAGAATTTAATACTTTGCTAAATCATTAATGAGGAACATTATTATATATAGTTGTCTTGTTCTTACTAAAAATATATAAGAAAAATATATTTTATTTAAGTAGTCAGAATTGATTCGAAAAGTTTCACTATTACTATTTTAAAATCAGGAAACTTCACCTCAATTTCTGAATTTAAATTGTATTTTCATCACATAAATTGAAGTATACTTAGTATACCCATTCCATCAACACCATTTAATTTTATTTCTTACTTTGAGTATACCCTATATCTGTGGTTCCCAAACTGGGTGCTGAGGGAGGGCAACATAGTGAACTCATAGGAGTGCAATGAGGCACTTTTTTTTTTTGAGTCAGAGTCTCACTCTGTCGCCCAGGCTGGAGTGCAGTGGCATGCTAACAGCCACCACAGTCTCAACCTGCTGAGTTCTGGGGATCCTTCTGCCTCAGTCTTCCAAGTGGCCAGAACTACAGGTGTGCACTACCACGCTCGGCAAATTTTTAATTTTATTGTAGAGACAAGGTCTCCACAAGGTGCCTGGGCTGGTCACAAACCCGTGAACTCAGGCAATCCACTTGCCTTGGCCTCCCAAAGTGCTGGGATTACAGGATGAGCCACCAAGCTCAGCCTGACACACTTTATATAATCAAGAGAAACCCAGATACACTCAACATCTTGTACAAAATATTAACTCAAGGTATCTTACAGTGTCAATATTAGAAAACTATTTTCCTTTTAATTATGTCACATCTTTTACAGAGCTAGAACTTTGAAAGTTACCATGACAGAATGCAATACTGTAAAGGTCAACGTGCTTTATAAACATTATTATTATTATAAATTATTGGCTTATAATTTTGTGTTTAGGCAAAGAAAAGCATCATCTTTTATTCATTCTTTGTCGTAATGTCTAATGTGGCCATTTAAATCATTTACATGTAATAAAGACATTTTCTTTTGGATATTGATGATGAATTAAGTTTTTTTGTTAATAAACTAAATTATAATCTGTACAATGTTTTATTATTCTGGCCTGATGCAACAGGTTACAATTCAACCATCACATTGACCCTAGGCAAATAAGTAGTTGCTTAATTCATTGCTCTTCCTTGACCTCTTCCCCTTTGGGTAACTGTATGTGTGTGTGTATTTTGTGTGTGCATGGGCATACCAAGAAACAAATGTTAAATTTGCCAAACAATGAAATCTTAGATTCCCATTAGTCTTCATTATGGATTATTTCATCTATATTATTTCTAGACTGGCTTTTAATGAAATAGAAGGAGTCTATTTGGCCTGTTAGGAAACATCACGTAGGAATTCACTGCAGCAGTAATGCAAATGTCCTTTACATTCTGATTTTTTTGCCCTGATACCACCTTTTCAGCTCTCCTCTCACTTACCGGATCCCTCAATTTCCCCAGTGGAGAGGTAAGATAATATACTTGATGCATCAAACTATCTGCCTCTCTCTGCCACTGCTGCACCCATGTTCTGCAATAGCACACAAAAGGTTAGGTTAGAGTACCCAATGCACAGAAAGCCAGATGCTGTCGCGTCCGTGCTTAGAAGCAGAAAAAGGTTTATTGACTTGGCCAAAGTGTGGTGGGAGGAGAGACAAACTTGCAAACCCAACTGCCTTTGAACATAACTCTGGAGGCTTTTAGTGGTAAGGTAAGTAGACGGGAGGTGAGCTTCCCAGTGATCAAATCTGCTCACATTCCTCTGCTCCCTCTCTCAGGTCTGCATGACTTACGGATATTAGGAGGTCTGTATAACCTAAAGATAATTTATAAAAGTTTATTATTTTTGTGGACAGCTTGGAAGGGTTATAAAGAATATGAAGATAATCAATGATTAGTGACTACCCTCTACCAAAATAACTGTGTGCAAGCTGTCATGCATGGAGGGGGAAAAATGACATAAAGAATGGAAAATAAATGAACAAATATCTTATGCTTTTTTGTGAGAGTATTTATTATTATTATTATTATTATTATTATTTATGTATTTATGTCGGGTACAATTCAGGGTTAGGTATACAAATGGTTATTATATGAGACCCTTGTTGACGAAGTGTACCCCTCCCTCCCCTGGCAGTTTCCCACTATTGTCAATTCCTTTCTTATAGTATTAAGATAAGTAAGTGTTCAAGGTCCACTTATGAGTGAGAACATGTGGTACTCTGTTCTTTGTTTCTGTGATAGATCACACAGTATTATAGACTCTAAATCCATCCAAGTTACTCAGAAGTCCATATGTTTCTCCTTCTTTATGGCTGCATAATAGTCCATTGTGTAAAGGTACCACAATTTTCTTTTCTTTTTTTTAACTTTTAAATTATTTTATTTTAGCCAAGCTCAGTGTTTCAGCCTGTAATCCCGCGGTTTGGGAGGCCAAGGTGAGTGAATTGCCTGAGCCCGCGGGTTCGAGACCCACCTGGGCAACTTGGTGAGACCTCATCTCTACAATAAATCAAAAAAATTAGCAGGGCGTGGTAGCGCACACCTGTAGTTCCAGCTACTTGGAAGGCTGAGGTGGAAGGATCGCCGGAGCCCAGCGGGTCAAGGCTGTGGTGGCCAGGAGCGGCCACTGCACTCCAGTCTGGGCGACTGAGTGAGACTCCAACTCAAAAATAAATAAATAAATAATTAAATAAATAATTTTATTTTAAAATTGTGAGGTACAAATCAGGGTTAGATATATAAAAATTCATTGAGCAGATACCCTTGTTGATGAGGTGTGTCCCACCTTCTCCAGGCAAATTTCCACTACTGTCAATTCTACCTCCCCGCCCCCCATCCCTCTCAGTTTCCCGCCCCTATCAATCCTTTTCTTATAGTATTACAATAGTTGTTCAAGGTCCACTTATGAGTGAGAACATGTGATAATTCTTTGTTTCTGTGAAAAGTTATACAATATTATAGACTCTAAGTCCATTCAGGTTGCTGCGAAGTTCATGACTTTGTTCTTCTTTATGGTTGTGCAATATTCCATTGTGTATATGTACCACATTCTTTTTATCCGGTCCTCTTTTGATGGGCAGCACGGTTGGTTTCATGTTCTTGCTATTGTGAACAATGCTGTGATAAATATACATGTGCAGGTGTCTTTTATAGAGTGATTTGAGTTCTTCTGGGTATTCTCCCAATAGGAGGGTTTAGGGGTCATATGGAAGGTTGACTTTTAGAAGTTTTAGGAAACGCCACACTGTTTTCCACAGAGGCTGTACTAGTTTGCACTCCTAACAACAGTGTAGAAGTGTTCCCCTTTCTCCACATCCTCACCAGCATCTGTTATTTTTTGGGTTGTTGATGATGGTCATTCTGACTGGAGTTAGGTGGTATCTCAGTGTAGTTTTAATTTGCATCTCCTTGATGACTACTGAGGCTGAACATTTTTTCATGTATCTGTTGGCTGCTCGTATGTCTTCTTTTGAGAACTGTCTATTCATATCTTTTGCATTACAAAGTTTTTCATAACTTTGTAATGGGGCTGTTTGTTTTTTTCTTTTCAGCACGTTTGTGTTCCTTGTAGATCCTGGATGTTAGCCTTTGTCAGACATGGAGTTGGCAAATATTTTTTCCTAGTCTGTGGACTGTCTCCCTGCTCTCTTGATGGTTTCTTTGGCTTTGCAGAAGTTTGTCAGTTTGATTAGGTCCCACTTGCTTATTTTATCTCTTAGGACATGGGAACTTGGGGTTTTGATCAGGAATTGGTTGCCAGTTCCGATTTCCATATGAGTGTCTCCTGCATTTTCTAAGGTTCTTATAGTGTGAGATTTTACATTTAGGTCGCTGATCCATTTAGAGTTAATTTTTGTGTATGGAGATAAGTAGGAATCCTGTTTCAATCTTCTGCATGTGGTCAGCCAGTTTTCCCAGCACCATTTACTGACTAGGTTCTCATCTCCCCAGTGGTTGGTGGTGGAGGCTTTGTCGAAGATGAGTTGGTTGAGAAATTGAGGTTTCACTTCTGGAATCTCAATTCTATTCCATTAATCTATATGCCTGTTCTTGTACCAATACCAGGCTGTTTTGATTATTGTAGCTTTATAATAAAGTTTAAAGCCTGGGAGTATGATACCTCCTGCTTTGTTTTGCTTGCTGAGGATTATTTTGGCTATTCTTGGTTGTTTATGAATCCATATGAATTCTTGTATTGTTCAAAGGTCTAAGAAGAATGTTGCTGGCAATTTAATGGGTATTGTGTTAAATCTGTAGATTGCTTTAGGTATAATGGACATCTTAGCAATGTTGATTCTTCCAATCCATGAAAATGGAATATTTTTCCAATTGTCTGTCATCTTTGATTTCTTTGAGCAGTGTTTTGTA
>CAUYQG010019178.1:0-20824 GCA_963574415.1 Tarsius wallacei
CTTACTATTCCTTATCCAACATTCCACAATCTAAAAAGTCCTGCAAACAAAATGTTTTCATAAGCTGGTGGCATACTCATTTGGCAATAAAATTTGACAACTTAAGGACTACTTAGTCTTTATTTATCTATTTTGTGTGAATATTCTAATTTTGTTGCAGAAATATTAAGGTGTTGATTTACAGTATGCTGTTCCAGACCCTATTCATGGAGTTCCATAACAGACAGTATGTGCAACATATTATGTTTCTAAAATCCCAAAAAATGCAGGGTTTGAAAACAAATCCACCACCCATGGTTTAACAAAAACTTCTGGACCTACAGTCGTTTGAAAATGTACCCAAGTTTCAAGGAAGCCAGGGTAGTTTTGTGGATTCCATATACTATAATTTCTCTAGTTTTTCAGGGAAGTGAGAATGTCTAGAACATTCTATATCCTGGGGAAGAAAGTCATAGATCTGGGAATCAGATCTTTCTTATAGTAATTTTCTTTGTGGAAGACTATTTCTACCAACAACCCTGGGCAGTTTGACAAATAACAAATAAATATTTTCCCTCTAAGGTGATTCCTTTTCATTAATAGCATATGTCATTGTCTTTTATGGGGAAAAGGAAACAAAAGAAAGAATTGTAAACAAAGGATCTATTAGTGTGAGGGCTACCTATGACAAGTACCAAATGCTTCCTGATCCAGCAACATTAGCAATATATTATATTTAGAAAGTGAGTTTACAAAAATCTGAATCTGTAGAAAAGTTAGGGGGACTTAAGATAGGCTATGCCACTTAAGGAGAACAGAACTTGCCAAAGAAAACAATGTTTCGAGTTTTGTTGTGCCTGATTATGTAAATAAATGGGTGGTCGGCATTGAATTCATCCTTGTGCTGCAGGATCCGTGATCCTGGCACCTCTATGGAATCCCCGCCGTCTTCAGTTATTTCCAAGCACACTTTGTGGATAACATTTGATAGAGCCACTCCCTTGGTCTCTGACATGCCAGAGAAATCAGATGTGTCTTCATTAAAGATATGTTTCAGCCCTAGGTTTTCCAGACTAGCCTTGGGATCAATCATCTTTTCCACCTTAAATTTTGGCATGGAGAGTTTGACTTTGGCGTTGGCCATGGTGCTGGGATTAGTCCACTGCAGCAGCGACTCTGAGCTGAGTTGTTTTTCAATCTGAAGGACAAGAAAGAAAAGAAATTATTTTTATTTACTTCCAATTGCAAAAGACTTTGATTGATTAAAAACATAATGTATTATTATAAGCCCAGTTTCAAAGCAGTCCGGATAAACCATCAAAGATGGTCCAGGCCGGGCTCGGTGGCTCAGCCTGTAATCCCAGCACTTTGGGAGGCCGAGGCAAGTGGATTGCTTGAGCCCATGGGTTCAAGACCAGCCCGGACAACTTGGTGAGACCTCGTCTCTATGATAAATTTTAAAAAATTAGCCAGGCATGGTACTGCGCACCTGTAATACTGGCTGCTTGGAAGGCTGAGGCGGAAGGATCAACAGAGCCCAGCAGATCGACGCTGTGTGGCCGTGAGCATTCCACTGCACTTCAGCCTGGGTGATGGAGTGAGACTCCAACTCAAAAAAAAAAATGGTCCAGCTGTTCTGCCCTGTGACTAGTATCTCTTATAAGATTCACCAGTCACCCAGTTGTGTCCTTCTCCTCTCCACCCTAAAACAATTCTCTCTGTACAATAAAATTTACAAGGATGGGATTTTGTTTTAAGTTATAGCGTAGTCTTACAGAAACAAACACATGGATTATGATGTTGCATAAACAATAGTGAAATGCCTGAATACACAAAAGTGATATGAGTATCAAATTGGAAAGGTTTTTATACATATTTCTTGAATGCTTATTATAATTTCCCCATGAGAAAATCAGAATATTCATGTGTTAGGCATGGCATCAAATATAACAACTTAAATTACAGTTAAAATTACTCTTTTTTAAAAATGGGAACTTGAACTGTCTCTGAGTACTTCTTTAAGATAAGTGGTGAATGTAACAATTTCAGCTGGCTTAAAAAATGAGAGCTATGCAATGAAGCATAAAATTACCTTGTCATAAAATTCTTTATTGAACAAATCTTAAACTGCTCCTTGCCCTTCCGATCTCCCCACCGGTTAGAGGAGAAACACATGTGCAACCAAGAATGATAATACCTTGACCTTCACGACAGTGGAGCAATATTGCACTCCATTACTCATGTGAAACCTATAAAAATCAGGGATACAGCAAGGTCCCAAACTGTCAGGGTTTTGGGTTTTTTGTTTTGTTTTTTAACAAAGGAGAGAACCATTGGGTTCTCTCACTAATCTCTTATAATTACTTTTCAGGAGATACTGTTTCAAGTTTTGGACAAATTATCAGGACAAATTATAAGGACCAGAATATTGTCATAGCTAGAGTTTTTGAGCCAACAGGTAAATTATCTTGTCTATTTACCTCATGGGAGTGGAAAGAGGGAAGAAAATGCATTTATAACTTAAAAAGGCCAATTAGAAGGAAATAAAGGCTGGGTCCCGGTGGCTCACACCTGTAATCTCAGCACTAAGGAAGGCTGAGTGAGATAAGAGAATTTCTTGGGCCCAGAAGTTCAAGACCAGCCTGGGCAACATAGTGAGACCTTGTTGCCACAAAAAAATAAAAAAATAAAATTAACTGGGTGGGCTGTGTGCGCCTGTCGTCCTAGCTGGTGAGGCAATTGAGACAAGAGGAGCACATGAGCCCAGGAGGTCGAGGCTGTGGTGAACCGTGATTGTGCCACTGCACTCCAGCCTGGACAACAGAGTGAGACCCTGACTCGAAATAAAAAAATGTTTCCTTCCTCAACTGTATATGTGTCATAGATTGAATTGTGTTCCTCAATTCATACGCTGAAGTCCTCACTGACGTACCTAAGAATCTGATATTATTTGGAAATAAGGTCGTTGCAGATGTAATCAGTTAAGACAAGGTCATTAGAGTGGGTTCTAATCCAGTGTGACTCATGTGCTCATTAAAAAGGCGGCATTTGGGCACAGAGATAGACGTATACAGGGAGAAAGCAGTGTGAAGATGGAGACAGAGATGGGGGTAAAGCATCTTCAAGTTAAGGAACACCAAAGATTGCCAGAAAATTGCCAGCAATTAGGAAGGGGGTATGGAACGGATTCTCCCTCACATTCCTCAGAAGGAACCAATCCTGCCAACACCTTGATCTTGGACTTGTAGCCCCCAGAACTGTCAGAAAAGAAATTTCTGTTTAAAATAAATTTCTCCATTCACTCAATTTGTGGCACTTTGTTATGGCAGCCCTAACAAATGAATACAATACGTATTTTTTTTTTTTTGAGTTGGAGTCTCACTCTGTCGCCCAGGCTGGAGTGCAGTGGCACACGGCCACCCCAGTATCAACCTGCTGGGCTCCGGTGATCCTCCCGCCTCAGCCTTCCAAGTAGCTGGAACTACAGGCACACGCCACCACTCCTGGCTAATTTTCTATTTATTTAGAGACTAGGGCTTGCCAAGTTGCCCAGGCTGGTCTCGAACCCACGGGCTCAGGCAATCCATTCGCCTCGGCCTCCCAAAGTGCTGGGATTACAGGCTGAGCCACCAGGTCTGGTAAAATATGTATTCTTAAATATTCCTTTCTGAGACACAAAGGATCATTTTCTTTAGTTCTATACTTTAGGAAGAAGAAAAAAAAATGGTGCTTGTCTGAGGATATTTTAAGTAAAGTAAAATCCAAGACAGTTGAATAATGGCTGAAAGATCAAGGCATGGAATGGAGTAAAAAAGAGAGAGAACAATACATCAAAAAAGAATGAAGACAGGAATTATCATTCAGCTATAAAGTGATGGATAAAACATAATGTCAACTAAAGTAACAGATAAGATGCGGACAAAGTTAGATTGGCCCTCGAAAAGTCAGGAATTAACTGAGGCCCAATTAGAGACTCAGCAAGTGATCCCTGGCTCTTCAAAGAGCCCCTTTCTTCCTTCCTGGCCAAGGGCTGAGGCCCAGGTGGGGTGAAACAAGAAGGCAGGACGCCCAGCTTCCTGGGCTCAAATCCTGATTTTGCATACCATTGATTAGTTATGGGACTATAAACTAGCTACCTAACTACTCCTGTATGCGTCAATTCTGTCACTGTAAACAAAAGTATAGTAATGGTCTAACTCATAGAATTAAATGTGGTAATGCACATGCATAATTTACCAGAGCTCCTGACACGTTGTTAATGTGACATAAATGTTGTCTGTTTTTAATATTAAGGAGGAAAGGTTCCAGAAAGGACTATGGTACCCCTGGAGGTGACCGAGCCAGCCCACCTCTCACAGCCCACAGAGCCCTGTCGTGGCAGGGGGCACCTTCCTGTAGGACACATGCCTCCTCCTTACCTTCTCCAAGCCTGTTGACTCGTCCTCCACATCCTTGGGTAGTAGGATAAGCATACTGAGGTGTTTATTTTGAAAAGGAAGCTCTATGATCTTACAGTTGATACTGCCGATGTTTCCCATACAGAACGTGGCCTCCATATTCATCATTTGCACTGGTTTGGTGTCTGTCTGTAAAAGGAATTACTCGGACTGCTTACTTTTCAATTTATACAAGTATATATATATACTTGTATATATATACATACACACATATCCACACACATATATACCCTACACACATATGTGTGCACACATATATATGCAAATGCCTATAAATAAATATGTGCATATATGCACAAGTTTGCTCTTGCTATGGTTTCAGACCATTACTATGACTTATGATTCATCCACTGAGACCAAATTGTACTGCATCTAAAACAGAGACCATCCTGTGAAGAGTTTACAACTTCTTTTGAAAAGTTATTCATGTATTTTATAATTCCACATGTTATACATTACAGGAACTATATATAATACTGTATTTACATAGATAAAACTTTAAAATAAGACACTGGCTGAAAATACAGGCAAAGGTAAGTTTGTCTTTATAGATGCCTATAACTAAGAGATCTTTAAACTATTCCTGGTGGCACTGACTTGAAAGTAAATTCTTTTTTTGGAATCTCACTCTGTAACCCAGGCTGGAGGGCACTGGCATGCTCCCGGCCACAGCAGCCCTGACCAGCTGGACTCAGGCGATCCTTCCTCATCAGCCTTCCAAGTAGCTGGAACTACAGACATGCGCCACCATGACCGGCTAATTTTTTTTTTTTTTGTATTTATTGCAGAGATGAGGTCTCACCAAGCTGTCCAGGCTGGTCTCGAACCTGCGGGCTCAGGCAATCCTCTCACCTCGGCCTCTCAAAGTGCTGGGATTATAGGCGTGAGGCACCACTCCTTGCCTTTTTTTTTTTTCTGAGTTGAAGTCTCACTCTTGTCGCCCAGGCTGGCGTACAGTGGCACGCTCACAGCCACCACAGCCTCGACCTACTGGGCTTAGGCGATCCTTCCACCTCAGTTTTCCAAGTAGCTGGAACGACAGATGCACACCACCATGCCCAGCTAGTTTTTGTGATTTATTGTAGAGACACGGTTTCGCCAAGTTGTCCAGACTGGTCTCTAACCCCTGGGCTCAGGCAATCCTCTCGCCTTGGCTTCCCAAAGTGCTGGGATTACAGGTTGAGACACTGCGCCCAGCCAAAAGTAAATTCTAATGCAAACCCACATATCCATTTTATATGGTTTCTCCTAATAAAATACCTTATTTTAAAAACTTAGCCCATAACAGGACAACCCTGTATTTGTTTTGACCTCCCTGTTCATCTTTGGTTTGAATCGCCCACTCCTCCCTGCACTGCTATCTACTCTGATCTGAGCAGATGAAGAGAGTCTGGATTTAAGATAAGAACCTTGGATTTTAGTACCAAATGTGACATCAACAGATGTTGTGACCTTGAGCAGGTCGCTTAACTTCTCTGGGTCTCAGTGTCCTTGTCAGTGGAATGAAGAAATCGGCAAACTCAGAATAACAGTTACCACTGGGAAGGAAGTGGAGGGATATATACAAGACAATGCAGTTGGCATTATATTTTTTCTTTAAAATACCTCAAATAAGCAAGGCAAAATATTAAGCTTACAACATTGGTTGATCGGTACATCGGTGCCTGTTTTATTATTTTCTATAATTTTCTGCATGCATGACACATTTCATGACTTTTAAAAATGAGAATGTTAAAAAAAATCATCTCCAAGTCCCTCTGAGCTCCACTGCAAGACCGCTCCTCAAGCAAGGGAGACTGGGAAAAGGTGTTATCGCTCAGGCCTTTATCTGCAGGCAACGCCCCAGGCCTTTTCGTCTCTCTGCCCCTATCAACATCTGACTTCCTGTCTCTGCTGCAGAGGTGATTGATTTTCTGAAGGAAAATTAATTCGTATAAGAAGTAAAAGTAATTTAGTATAACTCATTATCTTGATATACACCTGCCATGGGATATTTGCCTGTTAGCTATATCTCTATTGGGGGCAGTTTCAAGGTTCATATCAGGCCTGCAGGGATAATCCTGCAATAAAACTTTTTACTTAGGATCTTCAAACACTAAGCTGAACCTTTTCCAACACATCTCTCAAGAAGAGCTAACCCATACTTATTTTACTTTGTGTACACATCTCTATTTTAACACCACAGGGATAGAATTATTATTTATGTGATTGTCTTTCTACTTCCCAACCCAGCTAGAATATAGTCAAAGCAGAAACTATATCTTAGTATCTTGGTATATCCTAGCACATAGCAGATGCTCACTAAATATATGGTTGAAAAATAAAGACTTCAATTCTCTAACCAGAAACAGGATGACGATAGAAAAACGTGCTACTTTTAAAATTAATTGGCCAGGTGTGATGGCTCAGCCTGTAATCCCAGCACTTTGGGAGGCCGAGGCGAGAGGATTGCCTGAGCCCAGGGGTTTGAGACCAGCCTGGGCAACTTGATGAGACCTCGTGTCTACAATAAATCGAAAAATAAGCCGGGAATGGTAGCACACGCTTGTAGTTCCAGCTACTTGGAAGACTGAGGCAGAAGGATCTCCTAAGCCCAGCAGGTTGAGGCTGTGGTGGCCATGCGTATGCCACTGCATTCCAGTCTGGGTGACAGAGTGAGACTCCAGCTCAAAAAAAAAAATTAAATTAAATTAAATTAACTGATAGGTTTTTATTTCTCCTAAAGAAGAAATAATCTAAAAAATATTTATCCCAAAGAAACTTTCCTGGAAATCTTTATCAGGTTAGACAGCTAATAGTTTCTGAATGCGTGTATAGTTGTGGCCTCCAAAAACTGTCATAAATTTTGCTTACCAGCACTGATTATGGGTACAATAATACATTTTCTGAAACACAAGATGAGACATACCTTCTGAAAAGAGGACGAAATAAAAACTATCCCAGAAAATACATTAAAATACATATATAAGTATACATATATATGAATATATCTTTGTCAGAATAGGTACAGTAAGGCCAGGCGTGGTATCTCACACCTATAATCCCAGCACTTTGGGAGGCCGAGGTGAGGGTACTGCCTGAGCCCACAGGTTCGAGACCAGCCTGGGCAACTTGACGAGACCTCACCTCTAAATTAAAAAATTAGCTGGGTGTGGTGGCTGGTGTCTATAGTTCCAGCTAACTTGGAAGACTGAGGCAGAAGGATTACCTGAGCCCAGCAGGTTAAGGTTGTGGTGGCTGGGAGCGTGCCACTGCACTCCAGCCTGGGTGACGGAGTGAGACTCCAACTCAAAAAAAAAAAAAATAGGTACTGTACTAGACCTTTAATAACATAACTTTACTAGTTTAGTCTAACTCTTCAAGGAGACACCACAGTACACGAGTAAGCATTTACTAATGTCACTCAAAAAGTTCATGGGCTGACCAAAGCAATTTAAAGGAATCTAAAATAATAATAATAGCATCTGCGTTCAAAAGGAGGGTGTAGCCCAATGCAGGTCTGAGTAGCATTTTATTGCTTAATTAAGTGAAACACTGAGAGATGAATGATTTTCCAAATCCTTATTAAGTCTGTTTATAGAGTCTGAATTTTCAGGATCTGATACAATCTGACTTTATGATTTAATAACAAGAATAAAGGAATAGCACACATTCTTCTTCCCTTCTTAAAAGATACCCATTAACACTTTCATAAATGCAAAAACTATAACCTCAGCATGGTTGACATGAAAGTCCATATTCTACTTACTGACTATTGCAACATTTTATTATGTTCCCTCTGGGCTGGCCCTGGGGTCTTGGGAAGAGACACCATTAGCAACATGTATCAGATTTCACTTAAACATCGTGAGGGACCCTTTGCCAGTCCTTCCCAGAGAGGAGAATCAACCTCTGATCGCATGAACTAGAGGACACTGTCAGGAACACCGGGACCAACCCTGCTCCCCGACTCACAGACACTTTCCACTTCAGTTCCAGATAAAAGACAACACTAAAAAGGTCAAAAAGTTTGAAACTCAAAAAATCTGTACGTGAAAAAATACAGAGTCTGAAGAGTCTACAGATGTGTTCCTAGAATCAGACATGCCTCCTGCGTGCAAGGTCAGTTCCGTCCCTGCAGTCAGCTTTGAGACGACCACTGCAGTTTAGAAGCTAAGCTTGGGAAGAGAAAGTGGAAGGAGGACCTCCTGGCTTCCCCTTCCCCAGCACCCACGGATATTTTGGGTAAGTAAGGAGCAATAACTGTCATTGTTCCTCTCCCGGTTAAAATGTCCAATGGGGCCACCCCCTTGGGTCCCCTCCCACTGTAGGAACTTTTCTGTCCTCTCAACAGATGCTTCTTTAAAATAAGATGAAATGCCCAATGGACCGTGCATCGGGACTCATGGTAGTCGCAAAGACCAGCCAGGTTTTGTCTGCTATTTATTGTTTAATCAAATTGACCCTTAGGAATTGATCATTGATTCAACAAATTTGCTGAGCACCTACTAATATATCAGGGATGTGGCCAGGAATAGTAGACACTGGGATAAATAAGACATTTTCCCTGCCCGCAAAAAGTCCTTACAGTAAGTGGTAGGGGATCCAGATAGGTAGTTATATTTCACTGTGGAAACCACACTTAGGTAGGGAGGGGGGACAGAAAGAATAAAAATTCCATGGGAACAAAGAAAGAGTAATGGAAGCCAGCCCAGCTGACCCAGGTATAGATTATACCTTGAAGTGCTTTTCCTTCTGGGTGCTAGCATTAAGAATGTGTTACTATTTTGGCAAGATCCATGATGCTAGGTACTCTAGGTTGTAGAAGAAACATGAAAAGTAGAACCAATGCACAGGAACTACAAGGTAAACAGGTTACCTTCAAGTACTGTGCTCACTGAAGGATCGTTTTAAGCCTGAGTTCTTATCACAAGTCAGATCCCAGTATATAAGACCACATCACATTATAATATAGATTCCTGGGGTTTCCTAGGTTCTGTAATGAAATGGGTCAAAATTCCAGTCTCAGTTCTTTGGTTTCATTTACAACAGAGGTATTTTACCTGTTTTGATTAACTATCTTTGACGTTTACCTCAATAGTATTAATGAGACCGGCCTGCAAAACAGGCTTCTAATTCATCCTCGTAATGACTCTCAGTGATGCAGATGAGTGAGCTACAGTTTTTTCCCACAGCCAACAAGTGCCTCAAAGCATCTTATAAATTATAAGTTAAAATACCAGAACCGGGCAACCCTCTTGGGTCCCCTCCCACTGTGGGAGCTTTCCTGTCCTCTCAATAAATTCTACTTTAAAAAAAAAAAAGAAAAACAAAAAACCAGAACCATGTACTTCACTCTCAGTAGGTGAGAAAAGAGATTATAGAAGTTAATCCATCAGGAGCAAGACTTCTAAATAGTCTAAGTCTCATAATAATTCCAAGGCTTCTGATAGTAGCAGTTGGTATGTTTTCTTTTCTTTTTCTTTCTTGATTAAGGTACAAATATTTGTAGCTATTTTTCAGTTGATGTAGTTTTCCCCACTGTGTTATAAATTCTATAAAGTTTCACTCAACTCAGACCCTTGAAGACATTCTTGGAAAAGTGAGGAAGGGTCTTCCAGGGATCACGGTTCTTTTCTACTACTTACCTCCTACTGTACATTCCAAGAAAGGCTCTTTGCCTCCAGTGCCCTCAGATTCCTTACTGGAATGAATTGCCATGCCCCTTTGTTGCTACTGTTTTTCAGATCTATAATTGGGATCCATTTACTAGTACATTCTGCCCCACATACCTTGTTGACTCTGAAAGGGCATTCTTTTGTTTCTGATTCAGGAAATTTCTTCATCCACTTTCCAACGAAGTAGGCAGCATTAACCACAAGGATTTTGGTCTGGTCATTCACACCATCATCAGCTAAAATGTTCTCAAAGTGGCCTGCAACAATTTTAGAAAAGCACAAACAGCAGGGTTATTCTCCAAACTACTTCTGATATTTGCATGCAGCCGTCCTGGTTAGTAAGGTTAATAATTTTCATTTTTGAACTGGACCACAGAAATCATGTAGCTGGTCCTGCCAATGCTATATGATATGCTGAATATGTATTAGTGTTATTGAAGAAACTTAAAGAACAAAGAAATATGGGAGCCAGTAAGTAACAGAGCTTCCACTTGAATCCTGAGTTTCTGATTTCAAATTTAGAAGTCTTTTCACTAAACTACCTTCCCCAGTCAAAACCTTAAATGTACCCAGATTTTGCAATAAAAGCCTCTTTGAGGGAAAATACAATTATGTAGCGATTCGAAAAGCAAAACAAATTACACAGCAATTTAAACAGGAGCTGCTTTTGCTTAGTTTTTAAAGTTGTACTTAACCTGACATTTCTTTATACCAGTTTCTTTTACATCTGAAACCAAAGAAACTTCATTTCAATACCAAATATATTTATGTATATATTTAACATACATATATATGTACGTATGCATGTATGGGCTTATATATCTATGTCTACTATTTGTTGGTATATATTACCTAATTTGATCCTCACAACAACCACGTAAAAAATTAAATCAGAGGCCGGCCGGGCGCGGTGGCTCAAGCCTGTCATCCCAGCATTTTGGGAGGCCGAGACGAGAGGATTGCTTGAGTTCAGGGGTTCAAGACCAGTCTGGGCAACTCGGTGACACATCGTCCCCAAAATAAATCAAAAAATAAGCTGGGCATTGTAGCGCGTGCCTGTAGTTCCAGCTACTTGGAAGGCTGAGGCGGAAGGATCGCCTGAGCCCAGCACGTCGAGGCTGTGGTGGCCATGAGCATGCCACTGCACTCCAGCCTGGGTGACAGAGTGAGACTCCAACTCAAAAAAAAAAAATTTTTTTTAATAAATCAGGTAATGCATGCTGCATTTTACACTGAGACTCCCTGCCCAGATACCACAGTTGATAAGCGGCTGTGCCTGGATTTGAACCTAGGTTCTAAATGACTCCAAACTCCCTGTTCTTTCTATGTCCTCACCCTGCAGTGACTGCCCGGATAGACCGTACCACCTGCGAGTCAACCCAGGGAGAAGACAGCGCTGGGCTCGGGTCATCCTCACAGGAAGTGGGTCTCCTTTGCCCCGGAAGTGTATCCCTCCGTAGACCAGTGACCGTCGTAAAACTCATTCCTTAATGAACAGGTGCCGTTTCCCAACAAGTCTCTCCCTACACAAATACAAATATGTCCCCTGGGAAGGGGCACAGGGTCACTGATTGGCGCTCAAAATCATCTTAGCTCCCATTGTATTCTAGCAAGAAAGATGGCTCACTGGGAATTTTAACGGATGGAGAAAGATTCTGAGAAGGGAGACGTCAGGAGACAGCACCGAGCCCAAGGCAGGATGGGCCAGGCTGTCAGAGGACCGGCCGGCACCGGGAGCTGTGGCGCCGAGGAC
The DNA here is from genome assembly GCA_963574415.1 of Tarsius wallacei. NCBI lineage: Eukaryota > Metazoa > Chordata > Mammalia > Primates > Tarsiidae > Tarsius > Tarsius wallacei. Next base: position 11,847 of record CAUYQG010019178.1, read on the forward strand.
ACTACGGTTTGTTTTGTTCTGTTTCTCTGTGTATGCTGCTTAAGACCGTTTGTCCTTTTTTCTTAAGTGTGTAGAACTCTTGGGCCGGAAGCGGTCTCCAGGATCATGAAGTTAGGGTCCAGCTCCTCTATTTCCAGACTGCAAAACTGGCCTCATGATTTGCCCAGAGTCCTCCTTCGTTAGAGGCACCGCTGGGGCTCCACGAGGGCATGTGGCAGCTCGTCAGAGAGCCAGGCAAGGTAGGCTAAAACTGAAGCCCCAGCAATATCTGCCAGTGATGAGAGGATGCAAGAAATGCCCAGAAATCCCAGTTGCTGACATGGCTTGACAGGCAAGGATTTAGCTTGTGTACTAAAAATATCCAAGAATTCTCCAGATGTTGTTTCCTGATGCTTGGAGCAAGATTCATGAGAAGGGTGTGTCTCCTTGGCTATTTATAGCAAAACAAGTAAAGGGTACTCGCCATCTGTGAGATCCTTAATTGAATTGTTGATCTGCCCTTTCGTTTCTTCCAGTTTATCTTTGAAGTCAACAGTTTCCAGTTCTTTGGCATAAGGTCTCTTTGTAGAGCTGATGAACTCCTGAAAAACATGCAGTTCATAAAATCACAACGTTCTTTCAAAAAAAGAAATCACGAAGTTCTTCTGTAGTCAAGCTATTGCATGATACTGTCCTAACTAAAAGATTCTTAAATATTATTACCACAGATACACTTTCAAAATTGGTAACGCTATATGAATTGAAACCTCATGTAGAAACCAATGGATTTCTTTATTTTGAATGTTTTATATTTCCAATTCTAAGACAATTTCAGTTGTTAAATGTATCCAGCAATTTAGTATCACCTTTGGGAAAACCAAAGAAACACTGCGTTAAATATACCAAATTATAAGATGGATTCCAGAAACATTAAAATATTATGTATATACATGCACATATATATTAGAATAGGGGAAATATACAGAAAAGATACTGATGAGTAGAAAACTCTTATCCTAACCAAAATAAATATGTATTTACATAGAATATTTATTTTATAGACCCTTGCCACTCATAGTATGCACCATCAGCTGGGACCTTGGTAAAAATGAAGAATTTCAGTCTCCATTCCAGAACTACTGGATCAGAATGTGCCTTTTTACAATATCTTCAGGTGTTTAATCTGCATATTAAAGTTGGAAACAAAGTACTGTAGAGAATATGGAAGTAGTTCTAACTCTAATGCTTGTTAGAAATGTAAGACCCTAAATCCTATTCCCATTGACCTTGATTTAAGAATTTTTTTTATTTTTTACTTTTGGTCAGTCTCACTCTATCACCCAGGCTGGAGTGCACTGGCACGCCCTCAGCTACGGCAGCCTCAACCTGCTGGGCTCAGGCAATCCTTCCACCTCAGCCTTCCAAATAGCTGGAACTACAGGGTGCACCACCACACCCAACTAACTTTTTGATTTGTTGTAGAAAGAAGGTCTCACCGTGTTGCCCAGACTGGTCTCAAACCCCTGGGCTCAGGCAGTCCTCTCACCTCTGCCTCCCAGAGTGCTGGGATTACAGCTGTGAGTCACTGTGACCAACTGAATTTGCCCTTTAACAGTCCAGTAGTTCTGATGCAGACAGTCCTCCACAGACCACCCTTGTTTGTACTATTAACTAGTAAACATGCAGATCCTACACAACATAACAGCATAAGCAATTGAAAAAAGTCTTTTTAAAAATCTTTACAGCCAGGTGCAGTGGCTCACACCTATAATCCCGACATTTTGGGAGGCGGAAGCGAGAGGATTGCCTGAGCACAGAGGTTCGAGCCCAGCCTTGTCTCTACAGTAAATCAAAAAATTATCCAGGTGCGGTGGTGCACAACTGTAGTTCCAGCCACTTGGAAGGTTGAGGCAGAAGGATCACCTGAGCCCAGCAGGTCGACGCTGCAGTGACCATGAACAGCGTGCCACTGCACTCCAGCCTGGGCCACAGAGTGAGACTCTGACTCAAAAAAAAAAAAAAAAACATAAAAATCTTTACAACTTCTAGTCTGGTTGAAATAATTCCAAGTGTTGAACAGAAGTTCAACCAAACTAAACATAACTTGAATAAATGTTGTATCACTTTACTTCTAAGCACAGGGCTTCTTGAATTTCTTCAGAACAGTTACAGCCTTAACCAATTAACTTAGTTTCAGTACGCTGCAAACCAATGTGGGACTATTGTCACTGACTGAGAGAGCAGCACCTAGGAACATCAGAAGATGAAGGACCTCCATTGTCCTCACTGCCATCAACAAAAATATATTCATCATTTCCTTAAGGACCACTTAGGGAGCTTTTAGAATTCCCAAGCCTCAACTGACATATTCGCTTTTTTATCAGGTGATTACTGAAACAAAAATGGTTGTATATATGTGTCTCAGGCAACAAAAATAAACTCACAATATCTAGTAACCCATGTTTTCAAAAGATCTCAACCACAAAAACAAATACCCACTGCAGAAAGTGTACAATTGTGGTATAATATTTAGCTAGTAGACTATCTTTTAGATTTGAAAAGCCTGAAATTCTGACCATACAAACTGGAACTAAATCAACTCTATTATTACTAAAGTAGAGAGAATGTTTTTCAAATACAGATTTTTTAAAATATTATGATATACTCTGGGGCCAAATGTCGAGGTACCACAGTGTTATTTGTATAATACCTTCAATAAATGGCTGAACATAAATAACCAGAGCTGCCTTGTATAGATACCCATCTGACCAGGCTAGTAAAACAAACAAAACCAGTTTGTGAAGGATGAAAACTGCTAATTCATAGTCATTATTTTTCTTACTGATTTTGAGGAACAGCAAGAGAACATAAACAAATGAAGTAGAGAGTTTAAAACACTGTCTTAGGTCATATGCCCTGCTGTTTAAGAAAGAAGTTTCAAACAAGCTGCCTTGCACTCCTTGTTTATGGAGATAAATTTATTTGAGAATTAATTACTCCATTCTCTCAGAGGAAGAAAGGGAAAGATTGGTGAGTGTTTGAGAGGGAAAACAAAAGCCCATAAGCTTCTCTATATTCGGAGTTAAAGTTAGTGCTGAGTTAGAAGATGTGGCCACAATTGATTCCCGTTCTATTCAGCTTCTCCACTACGACGTATTTATTTTAAGAAATGATTTCAAATCATTAACAAACATCCTAGAAATGAATTTCACTGAAAAAAGTGACAGGTCTAGCGATGTGAAAATGCCACTCCTGGTAAAAAGTTAAATCTTGTTAATTTCTTTAAACAACTTACTGTCGAAGGATTCAGAGATTTGTCTACGTAGAGCCGCTTAATTATTTTCAATGAGTAAAAGGAACTAAGTTTGTTTATATCCGATGTTACTGTTTGAAATCCAAAGGGCACATCTTTGACATTTTCAAAATGAAGAACCTGGTAAGAGAAAAATCCATTATCCAAAAAGCATTGCCTCTTCCCACTGAAGTGGACACATGAGAATCGCCAGCCTCCTCAGGGTATAAGAAATCTCCCTGCCCAATTGTTCCCATAAAGCAAGGCTTCTCAACCTCAGCACTACTGACATTTCGGGCTGGATAATCCTTGACCTACTAGATGCCAGTAGCATCCTCCCTCTACTTGTGACAACCAAAAATGCCTCCAGACGTTGCTAAATGTCCCCAGAGTGTGAAGGGAGGACAACATCATCCCAGTTGACAAACACTACCATAAAGATACTGTTCCTAATTAACTGTAGGGAAAATGTGTCCTCTCTTCAAAGTGATGCTTTTAATGCTCACAGAGAAGAATTTCCAAACCTGGAAAAAGATGAAACGGGGTTATAATTTCTTTCCAATTTAGAGACCAGAAGAGAGAGATTAATACCATAAGTGACCATCACTAGACAAGTATCAGATGTGAGGACAGGGGAGCTTCTAGCCAGAGTCTATCTAGTCCCTGTAGATGCTTTAGTGAGTGTCAGAAGAATTCATATGTCACTTCGGACAGGCAGCTACAATAAATGGTGGGCTGTCCTAGGAGGGCTAGAGTCAGACTGCACTTCCTTGGAATGCCTGCCTCCGCTTACTAGAAATGTAATCTTGTCTAACTCTTCAGTTAAATGGACTCATAAAATAGACCAATAAGTCCTTCTTCTCTGAGTTGTTATGGGGAGTACATGTATATAAAGCCCTAAAAATCAGATGGATTTAAATTGCTAATTATTATGCTTATATTCTAAGCCATTTAAAACCAGGATGCTATCATTTGGAGGGCTTAAATTCTTTCATTTTGGCCCTGACTTTTTTTTGTGTGTGCCCAACAGTAATAATCCAGTACTTCTCTGCTTTGTGGTGCCACAGAATGTGATGTCAGCATAAGATGATTCTGTCCTCACTCCATAACTCATAATGGCCACTCCCTGACGCCACACCTCAGATAACACCACCAAAGTAGCACATTGCACCAGTGAATCACATAGCCTCAGCATTGCAAGGTCAAATTGGGTGGTCCCAGGTAGTGCATAACTCTCCTGCCTAATGATGGATAAAGGAGACCAGAAAATTAAAGAGCCCAGGTAACTACTGCTGGGAACCAATTGCAGGTATTTAGAAGATTTGTCTTTGTTATTATTGAAGAACAGACCCACTACCAGAAAATTCTCTTTTTCTGCCCCTTCTCTAATGGGAGATGAGAAATAATGAATGGGAGATGACGTAGGGATTTAGGAGTTGGGAAGTTCAGAGATGAGAATGGATGAGAAAAACATCTCCTCTTCTCAGGACTGAAGCTATTTCTTCAAGTCTCAAGTGTAAATTCTTTAGCCTGACCTAAACAACATTTGGTGGGTCATACTTTCAGGGGATTTATAGATACAAGAAGGTTGAGAAGGTGTACCCCTTTTAAATGCTATAAGCATGAAAAAAAGATTATATTGAACCTAAAGCATTCAACATAATAATAATGGAATGGAATTAGAATATTCACCTCATGTATCTAAAAATCCATGAGTACTTAAAATGGGACGATCAGGAAAAACATCTCATTTGAAAGTCTAGCAACTTTACAAAGCTAGATTATCAACCATAGCCAAAAAGGAACCCTAAAATAATACAGATGCTCCTTGATTTATGATGAGGTTATATTCCAATATACCCATCATAAAGTGAAAGTATTGTAAATCAAAATGAAAAACCTATGACTACCCGGCAGATTTCTATGTTCTCCTTCATAACCTGGTCCCTGTTCTAAACATGTGTTTGAAAAAAAAATTTCTTAAAGAAATTTAAGGCCGGGCTTGGCGGCTCAACCTGTAATCCCAGCACTTTGGGAGACCAAGGCGAGTGGATTGCCTGAGCCTGTGAGTTTGCGACCAGCCCAGGCAACTTGCCAAGACCTCTCTATGATAAATCAAAAATTAACCAGGCATGGTAGCGTGCACCTATAATTCCGGCTACTTGGAAGGCTGAGGCAGAAAGATCACCGGAGCCCAGCAAGTTGACGCTGGGGTAGCCATGAGCGTGCCACTGCACTCCAGTCTGGGTCATGGAGTGAGACTCCAACTCAAAAAAAAAAAAAAAAAAAAGAAGAAATTTTAAAAGGCTGGGCACGGTAGCTCATGCCTGTAATCCCAGCACTTTGGGAGACCAAGGCAGGAGGATCAATAGAAACCAGGAGTTCAAGACCAGCCTTGGCAACATAGCAAGACCCTCTCTCTATAAAAAATTAAAATTACAAATAAACATGGCACTGCTGGGGTCAGGGGGTGGGGGCACACAGCATCCATAAGCGTACCCGATCTCAAACAAGGAGAAGTCGGGACAAAAGGGAGGCCCAAACTTTACCTGTGCAATGGCCATATATGTACCTAACTCTGAATTGTACCCCACATCTTTAAAATAAAAATAATAAGATTAAAAGAAATAAATAAACTTGGGCTTCAGGACACATAAATGAGCTTTCACATCTAAAAACAGATTAAAAGAGTCCTGGAAATGACATAACTCTCAGTTCTGAGCAATTCTGACCACAATAAACATTTTTTACCCTAAGCACTGCCTATGGGTTCTAATAACTGTATTCCCACTTAAAGCAGAAGCAAAGTATGGTGCTTACCTGTCCAATTTCATTTGCGGTGTCACCTTTAGCACCTACTTGAGCAAGTGACAGAGAGGTGGAGAGACAGATTGGAGAGAAAAGGACATTGCCCGCTGGCTCCTTTTCACAGAGTTGTTTGAACAGATCAACAGCAAAAGCCGAATTTGCCAGTTGCAGGGCATCCATTGTGGGCCTGGAAGCAGACAAGAGAGAGGTTAGTATCTTAAGTATCTTTAAAGAGTTCTTGAAACATTCTGCCAAAACAATAAGAATTCTATTTCAACAAAGAAATAATCTGGGCAAAAGAGAGGAAGGAACTTTCTGTAAATTAAAGAGAAAGCCAGTTGTGAAGAAACCTCCGGGCAAATGTCCTAAGGCAGATGACGTACAGTTCTGCCCAGAACCTCCAGTCTTGGACATACTCAGACACAACAGCCCTTGTCAGGAGCCCAGTGGTCATGCCTCTTCTTCGGCAAGTGGTCAGAAAAGCTGACAGCACTAATCAAAATCAGTTGGTTTTATTTATCACATGTTGTTTCAATTAGGATTTCAATAAAATGATACAAAACTGAAACTTTTCTAGATCAAAAACAGTCAAATCATAGCAGTTTTCTTGGTTCCATTTAATATTTAGTAAGTGTTTTGGGTTGAATTGTGCATCCCCAAAAGGTTTGTTGAAGTTCTGATCCCCAGAACCTGTGCATGTGAAATTATGTGGAGATAGGGTTTTTTCCTATTTTTAAATTAATATGTAATTAGTTAAGATAAGGTCATGTTGGAGTTAGGTGGGCCCTAAATTAATACCTAATCCAGTGTGACTGGTGTCCTTACAAGAATAAGAGAAAAGAAACAGAAATAGACACGCACAGAGGAAAGATCTGAAGAGACACCGAGGGCATGCCATGTGACGATGAAAGCAGAGATTGGAGCCACACATCTATAAGCCAAGCGATGCTAAGAATTGCCAGTACCACCAGAAGCCAAGCAAAAAGCATGGAACAGATGTGCCTCAGAGAGCATGACCCTGCCGGCATCTTAATTTTAAAATGCTAGTCTCAAGACTTGTAGGAAAATAAACTTGTTGTCTTAAGCCACCTAGTTTGTGGTGCTGTCACAATAGGTCTCAGAAACTCATACACTAAGCAGGATGTTCAGCACATAGTAGTGCTTAATAAACAGTAGCAGGTAGGGCTCGGTGGCTCAGCCTGTAATCCCAGCACTTTGGGAGGCCAAGGCAAGTGGATTGCCTGAGCCCGAGGGTTCAAGACCAGCTCGGACAACTTGGAGAGACCTCATCTCCACAATAAGTAAAATAAAAATTAGCCAGGTCAATTAGCCACTGCACTCTAGTCTGGGCAACAGAGTGAAACTCCAACTCAAAAAAATAAATAAATAAATAATGTGCTGCCAAAAGAAGCCAGCCTTCCCATTCTGAAGGTCTACAGATTCCCCAAGCCTTTTGTAATGAGTTTCTTTAAAATTCCCCAATGGTGCGCACACTGGTCAAAACACTCCATAGTCTTCCATTTTTGAATCCATACACTCTGCTGGTCTCAGTACACACCTAATGTGGGTCACCTTCCACTGGGGCACAAGGTCATCCCTATGCCCTTGCCGGTGCACTAAGAGGAGAAGGAATAAGGTTGTGGGTTTCAAAGAAAAGAAGTCTGTCCACCTGACTTCAATTACCTTGTGATATATTTGTAGTGGGAACACTGGCCTAGGTGTGTAGTATAGCTATTGCCTAGCTACACTTATCAGGGACATACAGAGGAGGAAGATCAGTGGAGATGACTAGTGAACGTGAATAGGGTCAACAAAACATCCTTTTTGCTAATGAAGTTGCTTTTTTAGACTCTAAGATATATGTCAATCTATATGAGTCTCCCACATCAAGCCATATGTCCCATAAAAGACATAATTCTAAAGAAATACTGGAATACCAGCAGTCTGCATTTTGATCTTATTCCCCTCTATCTTGAGAAGTGAAGCTTCCTTTCTGATGCCAGGGTGCTTGTCCTACCTGAAGAACTTCCAAGTCATGCTTGCTTTCCGTGTTTGTGTGACTGTGCCTGACTGCTTTGGGGGAGCACTTCAAGCCTTAATCCAAATGCATTAGTCACCCAGGGATGGAAACATCCATAGATGTTCCTTAGAAACACGCTGTCCTGGGGTCAAGCAGAGCTTCGGGAATCCATGTAGTTCACCTCTGCTTTCAGCAGGAGAAGCCCTGACTGAATTTACCCAGGTGTCTTTGGAACTGAACATCAAATACTAAACTAGATAGGTAGATAGACCACCTTCTATTAGAACAATGATTCTCAAACTTTTAAAATCTGAGGACCACTTAATCCTCTTATAAATTACTGAGGACCGGGCGCTGTGGCTCACGCCTATAAGCCCAGCACTTTGGGAGGCCGAGGTGAGAGAACTGCCTGAGTCCATGGGTTCGAGACCAGCCTTGGCAACTTGGTGAGACCTCATCTCTACAATAAATCAAAAAATTAGCCAGGTGTGGTGGTGTGCGCCTGTAGTTCCAGCTACTTGGAAAGCTGAGGTAGAAGGATCGCCTGAGCTCAGCAGGTCGAGGCTGCGGTGGACGTGAGCATGCCACTGCACTCCAGCCTGGGCAACAGAATGAGACTCCAACTCAAAAAAAATAAAAAAAATTACTAAGGACTAGGGAGAGCTATTTTTAAAAATATGGATTATATCTCTCAGTATTTATCAAGCTAGAAATTAAAACGAAACATTTTGAAGTGTTTACTTACTAATTTAATGCCGGGCTCGGTGGCTCAGCCTGTAATCCCGCGCCTTTGGGAGGCTGAGGTGAGTGGATTGCCTGAGCCCGCGGGTTCGAGACCCGCCTGGGCAAGCAAGACCTCATCTCTACAATAAATCAAAA